>JANSTR010146042.1:0-11413 GCA_025434805.1 Antipathozoanthus remengesaui | reverse complement strand
ATATAAAAATATTTTCAATCTATTCTCGAATATATTTGAGTTTATTTAGTTTTAATTAAAATTTCAATTATTGTTTGATTATTTTATTTTCGCTGAGGTTTGATTGTATTGCATGTTGTATTAGGTAACTTGATATTTTGACTAGGAAAAACAAAGAAAACCTTGGCTACTGCTGCATCCCTCGCCCCCACACCCCTACCCCGAGTCTTTAAAATGGCCTATTTTGTAATTTGAGTTCAATATTTACTTATTTTTGAAAAATGCTGATTGAAACTAGAGGGAGCGGTATTCCCGGCTCATGTACTCCTTCCCCCGAGGGTCTGCTTGTCTGAAAAAGCCGCAGAATTTAACTTTGTTTGAACTTTAAACCTAAGGACTAAAATAGAAAGATGAAACTGTCAATTTAGGTGTCTCGTTAATGCTAACGACTTCAGATAAACATCTTGCCAACCAAAATCCCCGCTAGTAAATGACATGAGCAAGGTAATGTTTTAGATGAAATCGCTGATTCTTGGTGTGGTAAACCGTACTGTTTATGAAAGCTGTCTATCAGATATATATGCTGAAACAAACATTACGCATCGAGCGGTCGTGTTACATTTTCTAGCTTTGGACTTAAGGAAAATTAATTATTATTTGCACAATATTATAATTAATTTCACAAATTAATTCGACCTTTAATCCATACTCAAAGTTTTAATTAGTATAGTTTCAATACCATTGAAGATGGATTATCATTCTGTCGTCCATAATCTGTTCTTGATATTATTCCAGGTGAAATTGCTAGAGATTTAGACATAAATTCACTTTTTCTTTTGATAACATTTTGACAAATCCTATCTTCGATGTTCTTCATATAATGTTCGTTTTATTTAAACAGAAATCTGTATGACAAGAATCGAATAAACAGGAAAAATTGTTCTTCTGTAAATACGTTTTGCACAGCCACAGAATGGTTAGTAAGTAAATATTGTACCTCAAGAGTTTTTCTACTATTTTGAAATTGTCTTCGTCGCATTTTATTTCTATTAAAACGCTTCAGCAGCAAGTGAACAATCAGGCCATGTTTAAGAACAAATTTTGGATCGTCAGTTTTTTTAATATATGACAAAGGAATTCGTTAACGGAGCTTTAAATACTCAGGTTAACAGGTTAAATCTAAAAGGGATTAGTTTTCATAAAATATTCATTTGTCAGTGATCGAGATTAATATCTAATTATAATATCCGTTTCAAAGAAGAAAATGACACTATTTTTTCCCTCGAAAGCAAAACGGTGTTTGCTAAACGTCTGGACATTTTTCACAAAGAGTCAGTTGTATATTATGAGACGAAACGGCAAAGAAATAAAGAAACTTCGAAAGAAAATGTGCTATAAGAAACAAACATATTTATTAAGAAATATCTGCTTCTCGAATCTCAAGAACTTTCAGGAAAAAACACACATTTCTAAGAACCAGACCAATTGAATTCAACGTCTTAATATTTTGGAAAATTTAGTAGCCCAATGCTTTCTGACATCTTTTGGCATATGATAGCGCGAACTAAAATCTAACTGAACAACCCAATGTTCTCTAAAGGCAAACCACAAACTGTTTAGCAGATACTGCATATGCAAAAACACTTAATTTTTTTTTCGTCCTCTTTAAAGATAAAATAGGAGAGGTAACCGACACGTTACAAGAGCAACATACTGCAAAGAGACTTCGTGCGGCAAATGTTTGTAAAAGCAAATACACGAGTCACTGGCTTTTAAGCATGCAAGCTCCCAGTTCTTCAAGTAGTAGTTTCTGTTAACAAATAATACCAAATGAATATAATTGGATGGTTGAATTCTTGTTGAATTCTTAAACTCGCTAAGTTTCTTATTTAATCTTTTCCGCGTTCTTTTTCGAACTGAATCAAGTATGAATTGGGTTTGAACCTACTTTCTGAGGCAGATGTAATATGATTATCCATCTCTTGTGCGAATCCAGGATTTAGTGGGGATAAGTGCTTTCCAGTCTACGGAGGTCCAGAGATACGCTATTCCCGTAAAAATGTCAAAATGTACGTCCTCAAAAAGTTGATTTCCAGCGTTTCGACGGATAATCGTTGATGTTTAGAACCTTTAAAACAATCTCAGTATCTGTTATGTTTGAATTGCAGATGTGGATGGTGGCTTGACCCAACCATCCGTAATATCCACGGCGTGTATCCGCCCCAACATCTTATTCTTAAAAGTACAACATAATTATGTCCTAATCGTTAGTGGTTCCATTGGAGTCACAGATTTTTATCTTTCCGAATGTGGATTTATTTCTTTTTTAGGCCTACCGCCCAGAAGGAATTGATTAAGATATTTGAAGAGCGCTTGAATCTACACTGACAATAAAATTACTATAAGACACCATTTTGAAGTTAACTTGTAAAGTAGAAGAGTTAACCAGCTCAAATCAGTACTGACTGTAAGCCATGACTAGTTGATCAGTTCTTTTGAAGTCATTCAAGTTCTATATTCATACTTCGCAAAAGCAATGAATGTGGACCTACAAGAAAAACTACATTGAAATTGAATCCAAAGTTAAACCCGAAAACAAATAACCAAGAGTTTACAATTGTTAAAATCTGTTTTTGTAGTTGATGCCTCAAGTAAATGGTCGAAAGACAGAAGACAAAAATTTGAAAATTAACAATAATATATTTTTCTTTTTATAAGTGACAGCTTGATGCTTCTCGCCTACGAATCCAACACCAGCATATCTGAAAGCAAACTACTTCGTTATTCGTAATTTCCTTATTTAATTTTTCGATAAATCAATGTGGTTTTCGAGAACTCGGATATTTTCTACTAACAGAAAACACTCATTTTCCTCCTCATCCGATTCTAGTCTGACCAAAAACTTCTTCAATATGTCTTAATAAGCCATTTCTAAACTGATAAATGCTTTGTGTGAGGTATCTCAAGAATAAGAAAGTCGAAATACAATGTACGTTACCTCTCCTATGAGCGTGATGTGTGAAGTAGAGACTGAGATCAGATGCAAGAAAAAGTTATCTTGAATCCGCTTATGTAGCAATACCAAATTTGAAAAAATAATTAAAGAAGGTCGTAAAAATGATAAGTTATTGGGGAAGCCTTCCTTTTTCAATTAATATTGAAGAAACTATAAACTTTCAAAGCTGAAACTAAACAGATTATTTGCGTCGCTTTTTAATGGCGATTTTAATCGTGTTTTAATCTGTAAAGAAAATGGGAATTTTGAAGTTTAACCAATATTTCATGTTTGAATATTTGACAGAGACAAGGAATTACTTCTTTATCTGATGGAAAGAGAAATTTATTTGGTTAACAGTGAGAGTTATTGCGGAGGAAAGACAAACATGCAATATTCCGCAACCGGGAGCTTCCACAAACGATTTCCGGTATCACAAACTTTTGTCGGTAGAATTTAACAAAATTCATATGTAAAGTTTAGTAAAATCCATTATTTTTTAAATTTCCGTTCCCAATATACGTTGTTTATAAATTCGCATTGTACGAGTAGATATGGCTTCAAAGCGTATATTAAAATACCCAAATATATTATATACTAAATTCTTGATCAAAACATTTATTTCAATTTTCTCCCAGTTCCAGTGCTGATTTTACCAGCTGGTTAGCAATTACAGTTGTGATATATTACAAAATAAGTTAACTGATTAAATTGTCAATTGGGTTTTGTGGCTGGTTGATTTTGCGCGCTCTGATTGGTAAATTTCAGGTCCGGAAATTGCCGTACAGACCTCTCTCTTTCGGGCGGCCGTCATTTACAAGCTTTGCTTTTATTTTTGGACAAGGCCATATAATATATATCTTATTAGCCTGTCCTGTCCTGATTGGACACCTAAATGATACCAAATTCCTGAATAGTTATGTCTTATGACTTTCTCTTGTTTAGCCGTAAAAGAGACCACGGGCTATGATTTTAACCCCCCAAATGATATGACTAACATCCCCCTCCGGTCGATATGGGAAAACTTGCACCCCGGGAGCTCGGTCACGTAAACCTTAAGAAAATTTGCTATCCTGGTACAGAAAGAGCAATCGATATTTTAGTAAACTGAAGCTGTACAGTTTATGGACAAATAAAATATATATATATTAAAAAAAAAGATATTTCAGGTGATTAAGGGATCTATCAGTATAGGTTATCACATGGACCTGAGTTCAATTAAAGATTTATTGTTGTTTCAAAACTTCATGTAATCGCTTCATGTAATCGCCTACCAAGCGAACAGGGCAAAATTTCTTAAAGCAAGATTGCAACATTGTTGTCGTTTGCGTGTGTTTAACACTGAAACCCCATGTAGGTTTTGTATACATAGGCTCGGTTGCTAGGCAACTAATCGTCAAATGAAACTCGAATAATGAGTAGAAGATGATTTGATTTGAACTTTGCTTCTCTGGTAGTTTAAAATGTGTTTCTTTTCATTTTTCAGCTTAGTTGTTTCCTATACCACAAAGTCTCTCTAAACAAATTCTAAATGCAGGGCTATTACAACAACATCATTTTTGGGCAGGTTTAATGACAATATTTCGAGTAGCCGTGCTACTCTTTATCAAGCCAAAGCTGGAGTAAAGTGAAATTATAACGGCTCTCAATACTTTAATTATATTTATACGAACAAAATAATTAACGTATGACTAAGACAGAAGCCATCTGTGACCTAATTCGTATGATTTTGACTATGAAACAATTCTATTTTTAATGACGAACACTTCATTCAAAAATCATGGGACGGCAGTGGGAACTAGGATGATTCCGGCGTATGCAAATCTTTTCATGGGCGATTTCGAAAGAAAAGCACTTGTTAAATCCCCCGACCAACCATATCTTTTGTGGCGCTATATTGACGATATTTTCTTGATTTGGACACTTGGTGAAGAAAAACTCGACAATTTTATCACCAACCTAAATAGCCTCCATCCTACGGTTAAATTCACTAGTGAACGCTCAACCACTTCAATTCCTTTTCTAGGTTAGCAAAAGTTGATCCAAGTTTATATATACACTCATTAATTTAACTTGCAAGATTCATCCTTGTTATGCGATTCAAGGAAAGTTCACTTCCTGACTCGAGTATTTCCTGTTACATTTTACGAGAAAAATAATATTGCACGAATTGCGATTCCCATAACAGGGATGAATCTTGCACGTTAAATTAATGAGTGTATATATAAACTTGGATCGACTTTTGCTAGCCTGGAAAGTGAAAGCGAGTGCGCCAAATCCATTTCAGTGCTCTGTCAACCGACTGGTGAGCCACAACGTTTGGCGGGAAAATTTGATGGCGCATGTGTTCTGTGGATTTTGTAATAAGTACGCGTTTTGTAATAACTTTTGCAGCATTTTGTAATAAAATCAAGTCTACGCAAATTGTAATAAACACTAACGCAAAATGTAACAAAATAGGTTTGCTGCCAAAACTATTAAAATGCAAGGAATTGGTCATTGCAGTTGGCTCTCACTTATTCGAACCCTCAATACCTCAACATTCCCGCTTGTAATTCTAACGAAATGTTTTTACTGTATATTAGTGTTACTCTTGTAAACTGGAACGTCAGCCAAACTCAAGGTTTCACCAACTGGAACAAATGTTGCAATCGACCTTTTTTGTGTCGATCTCAGTCCGATAACTTCAACCTTTAAATAATTAATCCGAACTCAGATAAATCGATTTAATTTTTTAAATTTTTATTCAATTTTTCAACGAATATTACAAATCACCTAAGTTGTTACAAAACGCTGCGATCTTACAAAATGCATAATTATTACAAAATGCCGCAGAACACGCACGCACGGCTCAAGTTGAGTGCAATTCCATGCTGAATAGTCCCTCGTCATTTGGTCCATTAGCCAGTCAACTTGCATGATTCATTCCTGCTATGCGATTCTGAAGGAAATCAAGGTTGTTTGTTTGGGTAACTAAAATTTGCCTCCTGAAGTGTGTCACAACCCCTTTAGTACTTTCCCACGATTTTGTCCATGACGTTTAGTATAACAGTTGTCGTGTAGCAGACAGCAGTGAACATATTATGCAGTGAAGTAAGCAAATTATTCCACTCGTTATATCCTATGATTTGCCCTTAAGCTTTATACCTGGCGATCTTTCTCCAGTGAGCGCAAGACAGAGCCTGCCATGGCTTCATTGATGGAGACCTTATTAAGAGCTTCCTTGATCTATAGCGGGATCGCATGAAGGAGGTTGTATTAGGCCTACAGGTATTTCTACTTTTGCAGATATTTTTGTGCACACAAGCAGGCGTAGCTCAGCTGGTTAGCGCACGGCCTTCACAGCTGTAGAGGCAATCATGCAATTCTTGGTGACGCCATCATCTGTTTCGACTTTCCTCTGATCCGTGTAGCTGGAGCTTTAAATACCCGTAAAATGGAGCATTGAAAGAGGGAAGGGGTAAAGGGCGCACCTTTAATTTGGAACACTTAAATACAAGCCCCTGGCTTGGGAGATTTGGGCGACCACTCCCCGCATTATCGAAGTAAAATAAATTACCTTTGCATTTTTCTTGACACTTCTGGGAGTGAAAGGGTTAAACTAATATCTCACTCAAAAAGTATGTATCTTTTGCTACATGAACTGTAATAGGGATGCGAAGTGTTGGTCTAGTCTCTCTGAAACGTTCTTTGAGTGTTAGAGTGTTAACTAGGAGTCTTACTCAACCCTTTCACTCCCATGGTCACTCCCATCAACATTTACATGTATCTTCTCCTCACAGTGTAAATATAAAATATTTGGATTGGTGTTGAGAAATGAATCACAAATGATCTAGGATCAAAAATATAATTCTCCCAACCTATTAATAGAAAATATATGAAAAAAGTAATGAGAATTTTAAAACTCATAGGAGCAGCCGTAGCTCAGTTGGTTAGTGCGCTGCCTACTGTGCTAGAGGTCCCCAGTTCGATTCTCTGTGATCTCAACGTCCGTTTTGACTTTCCTCTAATCCGTGTAGCTGGACCTTTAAATACCCGTAAAACGGAGCATTGACAGAGGGAGGGGGTAAAGGGCACAACGAGGGTCACAAATTGCTTTACCATTACAATTATTGCACGTTTTGCTTCATGTGGAAGTGCGTTGAAGTGTGTGAGTTTTGTAAGAGAAATGTAAGTAGCAGTATTAAGTGTTCATTACCATACCTGCGAGAGCTCTACGATCAGCTGTTTCACGATAGGAATGCCTGGCTGAAGTGATCATATGGTACCTAGGGTACCATCCCATAAAACTTCGCGCGTGCACAAAACGAGGTTTCAAAATGGCTTCCGTTTCACTCTTCGGTTTTGAGAGAGATTTTATTTTGTCATCTTTTTAAAGCATTTGTCAGCTCAAGTAAGAAAAGGGGTTGGTGAGACTAATGAGCTTAATTACCAGAACCAGTCTGTTTCATATTTTATTTTACCAAATTCGTTTCTCTAGAGAAAAGAACAAACAACAGCCATTGTTACACAGGTTAAACAGCACGCGCTGATTGGCTAAATCCTAACACGTGATTAGCATCGTTTGCCTGCATCCATTACAAAGTAGTATCAACCCAGCTTGAGCCTGTTCGCATAGTACTGATTCAAAAACCTTTTGCAGATATTAAATCTTTAAAAGGGGGCTTTCATTTAAGTCAGTACTTTTGGACAGTGGAAGGTTTTTCCTATTTTACTGTTTCTATTTAGGCGTTCTTCAATTGCGTTCCTGAAGTACCGTGTGACTTTAGTATTGTGACACTGGCTTCAGCTGCCACTGGTACTGTGATTTGTCACCACTGTTAACCAACCATCAACTGTCATCACTTGAACGTACTGTCAGTTGGTACCGCTGTGACATTAGTGGCAGTTTTTATCACTGCATTGATAACGACTTTGTTTAAGGACAGTGTGGCAAAAGAAGATTGCACAAAGTGTAACTGACCATTGATTTGACTACGGATTGAACTGAGGATCTCCTGGTTTACAGACAATGTTCTTATCAAATGTATTAACCTTGCACACAAACTGATGATATTGAATATAATCCAGGACCTCCTGGGTGACAGGCGGGGATCTTATCAACTGTGCTAACCTCAAACAAAAACTGATAACATCGGAATGAACACGGAATCTTCTCGTTGTTAGTTTGGAATCTTATTAACTGCTCTAACCTCGGACACACACTGCGGACACTGAACTGAGGATCTCCTGGTTTATATCTTACCTACTGCAGTAATCTCGTTCACAAACCGATGATATTGAAAATAACCCAGGACCTCCTGGTTTAGAATCAGGGTTCTTACCAACTGCTCTAACCTCGCACGCAAACCGGTGATATTGAATATAACCCAGGACCTCCTGGTTTACAATCATAGTTCTTAGCAACTGCGGTAACTTCGCTCACAAGCTGATGACTTGAACTGAACCCAGGACCTCCTGGTTTACAATCAATTCTTGTTCAATGTTTAGCTTGATGATGGTAGTGGAATGAAGAGAGAGTGCACTTTTGAAAATCTTGTAAAGCATGTGGAGGAAATGACGGGAATTCATTAACTGATGAGTAGCCTTCGGGCTTGTCTAAACACTTTCAACTTTGCAGATTCGATCTCCAGTGTATAGAATCGCAGCATAAGACGAAGTGATACTTTGTTGTAAATATACGACGAACCTGCATCTCTGCTGATCCTAAATGTCAGGAAAGAAAACAGTTTTGGTCTTATATAGAGGTATATCTCACACCTGTCATCTGTTGTTTATTGTGTGAAATATGCACTAGTCATACAATGATTTTGAGTGGAATACCATGCAATATTCCACGCATCATTTGTATGTTCCTTATACACACGAGTTTAGGCGAGTATAAATAGGAAGAAAGTATAAGTGACAGGTTGCGTGTTCTTGGTTATCCCATAATAAATAATGGTGTTATCCCATGATAAATAATGGTAATTGACGTGAGTGAAGTGCAATTTGGTCTGAAATCATAAGCGTGCAGCGCGAGTTCGATTTCAAGTCACAAGTGTGATTTCAGACCAAAATTGCACGACACGAAGTTCAATTACCAATTAACTATATTTATTTTGAAATCTCTTTTCATAACCAAATTGTAATAATGTTTTGTCATCCAACAAAAAATGTAAGTTATTTAACACTACGTCATTCATGTTTCTGTATTCTGGAGGAAGGACATGTCAAAATTGTCATTATTTTTAGCATTGTACACACGTTATGCATCCTTTCTTTGCTGTATTGTAATTGGCTATTTGACATTTTTCTGATTTGTGATTGGTTGTGCAAAACAATGCGATTACTGACTAAAAACGGTGCAATTACAGCTTAAATCCTGTGTTATAAAAGCAATAAAATTGCAGGAGTCACTAGGGATTTCAAAATGAATATAATTAAGCTTTATCCCATGATCTTTGTTTTGTGTTCCATGTTTGTTTTACTGGAGGGGTATGTTAGATTGTCTATACGTACGGAAAACTACCTCGCACTCGTCACTTAATGGCAGGAAGCTAGCTCGTCATTTCGGGAAAGCAGAATGGGATACTATCCTTTGGAAATTATCTGTTGCATACCGCAGAATACATAACTGATTCACTGGCTTCTGATTGGCTGTTTTTTTTGCCATGGGTTAAAGTGTTATACATACTGAAAACAAATAACTTGTCAGAGACATTTTGCGTTTTCGAAGTCCTTTTTTTGGAAAAAACGTTATTTCCTACGTGTCTAGTCAAGAACATCGTACCAAACGTTACACGATGACTCCTATACTCCTAAATACTTTAAGGCTAATTGGTCCAAAATAATAGTACAGGTATGTTTATTGATGTGATGTCATTTTTATCGCCTTCATACTATTGGAGACTTTATTAGTCAATTTTGGTAGATTCAAATATTGTTAAACCAAACGAGAACCGAAGGATAGTTTCACAGAGTATTTTCTTTCAGTAGGTTTTACAAATCTGAGAACTCGCACTCTGAAAAATATGTCAACAATAGTCCAGTTATGTTTATACTAACTACTTATTAACCGAGAGTGAGGTCTTTACGGGAAATATCAAAGTGAGGCCGTGCTGTATCGACCGAGCGAGAGCGAGGTCAATGCTTCGAGGACAAAGAACGTTCGAGATTAATAAGTGTTTTATTATATGGCCTTTTTACATTGCATATCCGAGGATGCGCGCGCGTAGGTCATTAACAGTAAATCCGTAATGCCCCTGGGCACTACGGGAAATACAGACCTTTCAACAAACAATCAGAGCGTAAACAAAATAAACCACAATTAATGAAATGGTGTCTCAAACGTGACACCGCGACAGCAATGTTTACCGACTGGTCAACAATTTTCGAGATGTTGGGCAGCCGGGAAACATTTGATTTGAACTTATCCACGTGACCTCCAGTTAGCAAATGAGATCGCTCGGACGAGTCGAAAACGCGCTAGCTGTTACAACAATTGAGACCGAAAGAATTGAGATTGAGACCGTTGAATATTTATGAAGATTCGCTTTAGTGAATAATGGTAATCGAGAGTAAATGGCAGTCAATGAGTGCAAATGAGAGATAGTCAGAGAAACTGAGAACAACGAGCATGAATTAAAGGCGAGCAAGAATGTGTTATGGCATTGAGAAAACTGCGGAAACTTAGTCTGTTTACACCAGCACAATTAACAATTACAATATGAGCTCGCATTTTTTATCGGCTTATATCAAACTGCCGATAGAAATTGAGACCAGATGTGAAACAAACCATGCTATGATACTGTAAAATTAAAACTTGTGTAAAAAAAATTACTGAGTTTCAGTTTGTGTTCTTTTTCGTGTGTACAGGAGACTCGCGCTCACACGCAAAACAAAGAATAATTTCAATAATCTTCTAGTTAAACATTGTTCACTCCATATTTTGTGACGCTTTTAGGATATTTTTGAAACGGATTTAGATTGGAGTCTCCCAAACATTACAATGGGAAGCCGACTCCATTTTTGATGTGAGAGAGGAATGTGTCGCGAAGGGGGTCTATTGCGTGATAGACCATGAGTAAGATAGCCAATCAAATTGATTCATTGGCATTAGATAGTGACTAGTTTTCTACTAATCACTATTAGTCACAATCCAAGACTACTAAAAAAGGAAGGTCGGGGTATATTTGTTATTGTTCTCTATATTGATGTACTAAACCTATAAATAATAGTTATTAGAGTTTCACACAACAGAATAAGTAAAATTCCGGGAATGTTTTCCTTCATATGGAAATATAACAATTGTTGTACCCAGGTAATCTGGTGACGTCATTTCTAGTCTGAAACACCCAATCAGCGCAGGGCAGAAAATAAATTTATTTCCGTGCCGCCATCGCTGAAGACAGTGAACACACATTCGAGTACAAACAGTTCTTTTAATTTACCTTTGTT
>JANSTR010146031.1:0-11413 GCA_025434805.1 Antipathozoanthus remengesaui | reverse complement strand
GTCTTCATAAATTTCAGCATACTGAGAAAATAGATGGATTCCCATACAAAGTCTCTAATTCGGCCGATCTTTCTGGTTTGACGAATTTTGAGTTTGGGCTGCCTGTGGGTGGACCAAAGATATGAAGTTTATCTTCAAGTAGTGAAAATTGGGACCTTAAGAACGACGACGAGAACATCATTAAGAACGGCACAAAAACAATGGACTTAATTACAGAATACAATGACCACAAGCTGGAATGCAACAACCTGGACACTTTTTAGCCGTCGTCTTGAAAAACGGAACGTGGTTTAGCTTGAAGCTATGATGTTTATCTTCTTGTTATCTTCTTCTGTGCTCACTTGTGAAATATTAGAGAACGACGACGGGAATGTCAACAAGAATGGCAGTTAGATTTTGAAGTTCCTGGTTGCTTTGTATTTGTTAGTCAAAACCATTTGTTTCTTTTATGTGAAGGTTTGCAAATAGTAAAAATTAGAAGCCTTAATTTTTGAACCCGAATGAAGATCATGCTAGTTTATGTTCCGGCGTTCATGTTCTCTGTGAAACCCCAAACTTGAACTTTTCAAGTTATACAGACACATGGAGACTTTCATAAACTGGTTTGCCAATTTGACTATGAAAGACAAGAATGAGTGGAAAAACATCGGAAGTGATGTCATCGATATCCTCACTACTGAAGAATGATATGAAAAATATGTTACTTAGGTCCTGGATGTAGTTCATATGAAAAATATGAGTGGCGTATTTCCCAGTAAAACACCACTGTCTATATAATAATAATAATTATTATATTTATTACTTTAGTACCTGCCTTGATCCAGTCCAATATTTCTCACCAACGAATTAGACTCATTAAATAACTGATTGATGGTTTCCTGGGACAAAATGGTAGAAAGCTGGGATCCCTGTGAAGACTGTGACATTGCCTCACGCTGCCTGTGCAAAACAAAGCATTGTTCACTGCGTTGTCATTATGTTTTGAAGTACTACCACTTTTTTTGACAAGTATTTTCCCCTGTATTCTCTCATGTTTTTAGCAAGTATAAAAGTTAATATTTCCATCAAACAGCTCAGTTTTAGTGTGGACTGCTATACTGATAGCACAGTTTAGGCATTTGGCTATTATTTCTATCTGAACTAATAAATTCTCAAGCTAATCAAGTCAAGCTGTAAAGGGTGCAAGCACATACCAAAATAAAATGCTGACCATTTAACTTTGGAGGGCGGGGATCTCTTTTGACAAAAAAATTCTTGCATGGCCCTTGGGGTCAAAAAAAATTCCTGCAGGTTCTATAAGTTCTTTGTGGCAAAAAAATTCTTGCAAGCCAAATGCCTTGGGAAAAAAATTCTGCTGACCTGAAAAAACTCACCCCCCCCAAAAGTTAAATGGTTGGCCCCTTAGAACGAGTTGGTATTTCTAATGAATGGCTGACCATGTCATTCAAACAAATGGATCTTTTTACATTACAGGGGACGAAGCCACTCGAATAGATGCAAATTTTTTTAAACAGCTAAAAATGGCTGTTAACCCTTTCAGCCCCAGCCAGTTTATCAACACATATCTTCTCCTTACATTTTCTACACACAATATGTTGTTTGATTATGAGAATAAAGCAATTGGTCATAGACATCAAACTGTCTATGATGAAAAGCAAAATTCTCCCAAGCTGTTTTGAAGGAAGCTATGGAGACAGTTTAAGAGAATTTCGCAACACACCAATTGTCGTGTTTGGGGCTGAAAGGGTTAATGGAATCCCATTTTCAAAATTGGAAAGTAGTTAGAGTACGTCTTCCCAAGGAAGGTCACATATTTCACATCAGGCAGTGTCTTCTTAACACCACCAACCTAAAGGGTATCAGCAGCTCAAAATTGCAATTAATTTTAGCTCTGTGTCAAGTCAGTTTTAACAGTGTAATAGCAGCTACCTCTCAGCCACCTCATTAAAACAACAACATTTTTGGCCCAAGAAAAGCGTACACGGCCATACATACATTTCCACCTATTAGTACAGCCACCTGGTTAATATGGCCAAATGGTGACCATATTATCAGGGTTTCACAGCTGTAATATCATACGAGGTAAACATCTCTTCCTCCATTTTAAAAACGTTAAACTCTCAACCCCAACTGGTTTATCAGCATTTTTGCATCTTAATACCTCATTCACACAGAATGTTATTTGGTTATTATAATAAAGCAAATAATCATGTAGAAGAAATATCTAAGAAAAAATGAAAAATTCTACCAATCCATTTGAATATAAGCAATCTATGAAGATAGGAGAATTTGACAACACATCAGATATTGCTTGTGTGGGCTGGGTTAACAGAGTCAAAGGAAATTGCCCCAACTCATTTATATGGAATCTATGGAGATTGATCTATCTATACAATCACATTACAGATTACTACCGTGGCCGATCACACGAGATCTCTGAAAACACAGACCTACTTTCTCATTTTATAATGATTCAGCAGACCTCAAATTGGACATATCCAAAACATTGAAGCTAAAATTCGACTAAGAATTGCAGAAGTTGAGATATCTCATGCGCAAATTCAAACTTTGTATGCAAAATGAACATTAGTCAAAACAACTTACCTTTTGTCTTGATTCAACACAAAACATTCGTACCCATTCGTCATTGGATCATGGATGTCATGATCGACTCCACAGAAATACAACGAATTTTCAACATATTTGCTCGACCCGAACCACGTCACGAGACACAAAATTCAAGACAAAATGTCGGACGACGAGAAGCCAAAATATCTCCACCCAATTAGGAAACCTTCCCCGTGATATCTGATATAGCTATGGTTCACCGAAAGTTCTACCGAACAAAATATACAACTTTACTAGGCAACTAGTTTCCATCCATGAAGACCGATCGTTACAAAATAAAACAGTTCCAGGAAATGAAAAGCGAGTAATCGTCTGAAATACATACCAATGGCAGCACGTTTAGGGAAAGTTCCCCAACAGATCTCAACTTATTTCTGTCCAACCCTCAAGAACATCCTCAACTCCTTTGCAACAAGCAAACACGCGCGAAACTATAATCCGCAAACGCGCATGCGTGATTACAGTACCCAATCAACGTATTTGATATAATAGCAACTGATTTCGATAGCCAATCAAAAGAGCCAATAGAAACAACAGCATCGCACGTGGAGCACGAATGTTGTTTTCCGGTTCATGGCGGTTGTCTGAAAGTGAAACGGAAAACGAAACACTTCGAGCAAATTGTTTTACCAAATAAAAAATTTACAATATAAATTAGCATTCTTGAACTAAATTAAATTGAAATGATGCTATTGTCCAGTCGACTGTCAAGTTTTTCCATTGCAGTGGAAAAACGTACACGTGTCTCACTAGATCATAGCCCAGCCTGGCTGCGAACGAATGAGCCTGTTCGCAGGCTATAAACTAGATCACTATCTGTTTATCAGATGTACACCGTCACCATTGAATCAAATTCTGAAATAGTCCGTGAATAAATCTGAGATACTCACGACAGAATCTTGCTTAGAATGCGAAGGTCTGAGACGTAAAGCTATCTTATTCATGATCCAAATCGTGCGCAGATAAGCACATCACCAACCACGTGCACAAGCAAAGTTTTGGTATGCAAACAGCGACAGAACAATGGGGCAAGTTCAAACTTGCCAGACCTGCGCGAATTTCCCATGAAAACAATTAACAAAACACTCGAGTTTGAGATTTTATAACCGTTTTGCTGAAATCGTGAGCTTAAACATTGTTTGCGATATGTTGTAACACATACATATATACCCCACTTGTTACTGAAGTATTTCTCAGTCGCCGAAGCAAATAGAGCTTATGGTTATACTCTAGCTATATAGAGAGATTAATTTACGGTAAACACAGCCACCTGAAACTAATTGAATTTCACCCGGTAGCCTCGTTAGGCAAACGATAAAGTCTACCGCACGACTTTCCGAATTGTGATAGCCCCGAGGGATTATTTTCTTGCAGGAATATTTTTTTACCCATTGCTTGTGTAGGATTTTTTTGCAGGCGAAACCCTAGTGTTTACCTTCTTCTTTGCTCGAATATTTTTTCTATCATTTTTGCTTGCATGATTTTTTTTGGTCCCCCCCCCCCTCCCCATCACTTTTCTAATGGTGGATCCCTAGGCCTAAGCCGCAGGCCCTCGGAGATCTGTAAGTTATCCGACCACCTTGGATTGAACTTGGATTGGTATAGTTTCCCACGGCTAGCGCTCATGCCCGGCTACAAGACTTAGCATTAAGTAAAGTCAATTACTTACTGACTTTTCCGTATTTAAAACTGTCAAACGACTTGGCCTGATAGATTACTCTCCTATCCTTACTCTTCTCTACTAGATTCAAGACGAGAAGAGCGCGAAGTAGAAAAAGACACTCGGGCCTAACGACACTCTTCAAAGGACCACGCGGTTATTAGGTGCATATATCGCATGGGACAATAGGGTGGTTAGTTGTGGGTCCGTTTTAGCTGAGAAAACCAAGCACAGGAAGTATATTAATTTTAGAAATACAAACTCCATGCCAAGAAAATTACCACGACTTCCGCTAGAACTGTCACATGCACCGAGTTCATGCCAAGGGGTTCATCTGGAGGAATCATTTCCGGGTATATTTATCTCAATTTGAAACTATAGCAAAATGTTCCTCGATCACCTCATGCTCATACATTATGAATGTATTGTGGGCTGCATGGCGTAGTTTTTGTCCAAAGTTAAGTCCTACAAATCAGTAACGCCATCCTGATCAGAGGTTGTGACGTCACTTCCTATGAGGTGCGCGGATTGTATGTCATGCCTGCTGGCTGTTTGCAGACTGTACCGGAAACAAATAAAATTTTCAGTGTTTAATTCTCCGTTCAGAAGCCAGTCAAAGACTGGAAAGTAGAGCACGCAGTGTCGATAAAGAAAGCGTCTTTAACGCCGATAGAGGAACCGCTGTCATTCGCATCCAGTGCGAGAAAAACATTATACCTTGATGATGTGTGCCGCGAGGCCGAAGGTGCCTAGTTTCGTTTTTCTGTCAGCGTTGTGCCTTTCGTTGTGCGTTTATCAAGTCAAGTGTGGAGATGACGATTATGATCCATGTAAAGCTGGTAGGTATATTAGAGAAATTCTAATCATTGTAATTGCTCGTGATTGATCAGTCAAGAAATTAGAAGCCTCCATCACGTACGCATCTATTTGAAATGGCGTCAATTGCTTTTAGTTAAGATCTTACAAAAAGCATTACGTGCTCAGCATAGACGGATGTAGAAAAATGAAATAAACGCTATAAACGAACGCTTCGCGATTCGGACTGGGTACTTGGAAAGTGAAGTGGATTCAGACAGCCTCCCTACTATAACTGCTAACAGAAGGAAGGTGTTATCAGCGGTATACATCCATACAGGCAACCCAGCTGGCCAGAGCAACAGGCTGGGATAACAAACCCGAAAAAATTGCAGTCAAACCGTATATGAAGCAATAAAATACTCCTTTCCTCAGATCGTGTCTTTATACCAAACCCGTTTGTTCAATGACTGTTTCTCGCTACCTCAAAGCAATTTATTCACATATAGATCTATTAATAACTTATTACAGATGGGGTGGTACAAGGAGATATTGCTGTTACTCGAGATCAACTTATCAGGGGAAGGTCGAGAAGAGCAGCGACAGGGTTTAGGAGCCGTCTGTGGAAGAATGGGGTCATTCCTTACGAAATTGCGTCGCAATACAATGGTACGTTTTCACTGTTTTGCTTTGCACGGAACAAATCAAAAATGTTTTCGATCTTTGTGATACGCATGCGGAATGCAGCTGCACTAGAAAATATTTTCTGAATGCCGAAACGATACACAACGCCTGTTTATTCTATGCCTCGCGTTGACTGTTATCATTTCTTGTTGAAATGATAAGCACGCGTGTAATTATTTTAAAATTAACCAGATTATTCCCTTACCTTCGCATGCGTCGTTGGATTTCGCGCCATTTTATACATTGCGTTTCGCGAGAAGGATAACCAAACTCCCACAAAGACATCCAAACACTTCAACACGTTGTGCCAAGGTGAACGACTTTTTTCGGCCGCAATTTCGACACCGCAGTGTCATCTTGGTCATTTTCTGCTCTTTGCATTCATGGAATTTTATATTTGAGCGAATAAATGTCACTCGGATTGGACTCCCAGTCCCAGTGTTTATTACAATATTAGTGGTTTGACAATCAGCTTGCAGTTTTGGTTCCTAATTAATTCCTATTTCTCTTCGGAGCGCGTCACTGCTTGCTTTCTTATCTTATTCTTTATTTTTCAACCTCTAATTACAGGTTCTGAATTGGAACATTTAGGATAGGTCAAAAGTTCAGCCACATGACCAAATATATTTTAAAATGGGACACGTTCACGGTCCGGGGGTACTCCCTACAATTGGCGATACGGTGCGGGTACGTGCGCCCCTTTAGGATATTGTTTCTCGGCCGATTTGGTCTCAATAGGTGAACATTTTCACTGTTTAGTCTGGAAAAGGATATCGTTTTAGTCTTTTTAGGATAATTTTGCTACCATAAAAAGTTCTCTATTTTATAGCGGGTACCAAAAAATGTCTGAACTATCAAATAGGGTGAAGCAAACTGGCGTTTTTAGTCTGCAATTTGGGCAAGTACTTCCCCCGGGTTCACAGATCTTGCACTGTACCTTCACAGTGTACCTCTGCAACTGAATAGAATAGTATTTACAATTACAGTGTAAACATTGATGCCTGTGTCTGATTACAAAATGAAACACATGATCATCTTGTTCACGAAGAGAATTTCCAACAAACCATTTTTGAAGTCCTATCTTTCTCGTTGATGGAAGAAGTATGATCTGGTCACAGTGGTGTTTATTGTGTTAACAAAGTAAAAACGGATTTTTATTGGCGTACAAGCAATTTGTCATCGGATTAATTTTTATTTTATTAACTTATGTTCAATCTTTATGTTAAATAGACGACAAGTTACGACTCCAATCAGAAACTCATAAGACCAGTCTGACAAAAGACACCCAACACATCACCAACACAAACTGGTAACAAAACGGCATTCTGGCTGAGCATCTTATAACTTTCGTTGCTAATTGGGAAAGAGAGAGCAATTTAGGAGTTTATGAGACCCTATATATTTCTAGGAGGCCCTGTGCTTCAAAAATTCTCCGGGAGAATTCGGCCCCGTCCTATACAGCCGATCTATTGGGCACTTTTCTTGCAGGTAAAGTAGTCCCTGAATAATAAAAAAAAGAGTCTTTCTTAATCTTGATAACCTTTTATCAAAGTAATTAGATGTTCCGCGACTCCATTAGAGCCACCTATTTTGTCTTGGACTTTAGGATGTGATAGCCAAGGATTAATAAAGATTAATTGAAGACAATGTTTTCGACTTACGGATTTAAAATCGCTATGAGCAGTGTCACCTCAAAAACGATGAAAAACCGCTTTGGATCGAGATGCGTCAATAAAAGCGTTACAAACTGCCGGTTAAATAGTATAATTTTGATCATATAAAACTTTTCAAACGTCAGGGTAACAATGAAACTGTGTTTAACGCTTTCCTTACTAAACCCAGTTCAAAAAAACAAACAAAAATGTCCTAACTTCAATAAACTTTTGGACCAGTTGACGAAACTCTATCAAGTAACCGCTCATTTTGTTTGTCTCGAAGAGTAGATTATCAAAATGTTCATTGTTTCATGAAATTCAGAAGTTGGCAATTTTAATAATTTTACTTTTGAGATGCCAGTAGGAAAAGGGAGAAGATGGCCGTACATCAATTACCGAGTCTAGATATCTAGTGGTTCACAGGGCCGACGATTATCCCTGGTTTCCGTGGCGCGGTTAAGCAGATGAGAGGATGTGTCTTCTCTCCTGGACCCGGCACTAATCCATCACAGTCTAGCTCTAAGCAGAAGCTGGTACTCATTTATACAGCTGAGTCGACCAGAGCAAGTGCAGAAAAGCGCTTGCATGCTTACGGATACAACAGTTGTTTGGCCAGGGTGAACTAGTTAATTAAACGTCCGTTTCCTCTAAAGTTACGAATCACAGTAACCGCTCGATCTTTGCACTGTCGTAGAAAGGAAACGATTACAATATTTTTTTTTACTGAGAACGTCTTTTGGGCCGAGGCTGAATGTTGTTAAATATTTTTGGGACTTTGCTTCTAACTTCTCAAAAATGTTCTTAATATAACCACTTAGCGTATTTGGTGCATTCGTGTCCTGACAAATTGTTCTTGTAAAATGTCCATGTATTTTACTCTAGTTGCAAACAATGTTGTACAATCGACTATTTGGCGGTTCCATGATTTTGTGTCGTAATGTAACAAATAAAGGTCTCGGTCATTCCTCAGCCTCTGGTGTGATCTTAACATGTTCTTAAATTTTGACCGATTTTCAGCCTGACGTTCTTATAAATAGGGTTCCTACAAAAAAGATTGTATAACGGAGCTTGTGTTCACAATGTTAGCAGAACGAACGCCTAAGCGGATGGCGTAGCTTCGAATAAGCGCCTTAGGCACGTTTCCTCTACGGAAATGTTTGACTTTGACAGTCTCCGAAACTGCATTCCACAATTTCCGAGAGTAGGTTCCAGTAAGTGTAAGTAGCTTACAACCGAGCAATGATCCATTTTTTTTCATTGGAGGGGGGTAGTTGGGGCTATACTTTCATAGCCATACGGGTGTCGAAAATAGCGCAAAACGTCGTCGAATGTCCAATTTATTCTGCAAAATATGATATAGAGATACATCACACAGCAAGTCCTCAGTTCTGGCATTTACTGATTTAGTATACAAATTATCATCATTTTACGTTTTGGAAGAGCAGAGTGTTTATGGAATATAGATTGCCGAAATTGGAGTGTGAAACGAGTAAAGATTGTGAAAACCGTTATTTTTATTGTATGAAAATACAGTTTATCGTCAACGACTGATCTTTCTCCAAACTGTTCATCATTGCTAAGCAAGTCTGGTGTGATTATGGTGCCCGATATCATCTATCCAGTTTTCTTCTAAAATATGTCTCAAAGCAACTATTTTAGGTGCTACTTATAATAAACCAACCAAGGATTGACAAAACAATTTTCCCCGCCGTAAGGTTGAAAGAAAGCTGATGCTTGCAGCATTAACCCTTCATAGGAGCAACATGCCTTGGTTGATCTTAATATACGTTTTACCTACCCGCCGACGCAATCTATACTTTTTTTGAAAATTATTTACTGAGCGTTTTAAGTGCTATATTTTTAATCGGTCTCACTGTCCCTCCTCTAGTTCGTTTCTTTAGAATAAGTGTTTGTTCTCAAATTGTCTTAGCTTGTGCTAGCTCCTTAGCCAGCTTTACCTTTGATTCTGAACCGACAAGACGACCTGTTCACCTCATCAACCCGTTTGTTTACAGGAGATCAAAAGGCGACGATTATGCAAGCAATTAAACACTGGGAGAATAACACATGCTTGACGTTTATTGAACGGAAAAAGGAAAAGGACTACATATATTTCCATCAGGGTCGCTGCGGGTAAGAAAATACTCAACGCATTTTTGTCGATTTGGAGAACTATGTAACTTATTTAAATATCTACTCCTGGAAAAATGTCAACTGGAAAATCATGGAATATAGAAGACGAGCTAATCTGTTTTGATACTGTTTGCATTGTCTGCTTCCTTTTTGTCTGTAATATTTTCCAAGTAATAGCATTTTCCAATGCTTGATCTGCTTTATTTAATTAAGTATAGAAATAACATGGGAAAATTCAAAAAGAGAATTTCCCAAGGTGGATTATACTGTTGACCACAACATTCAAGGTCAATGACTCAGTCGGAAGAATAACAATTTTGTAGCGTGATATAGTTCAAGTTTACAGCATATACGATTTGTTGACTAAAATGTAATACAATTCATAAAATAACTTGCGCGCCGATTGGTCGAAAGCCTGCGAAAAGGGTGGTTGAATAAAAAGAGTACATACCCAGATATGACGTAATCAGTAGGTGATTCGTGATGTAAGGAGAATTTAGATTTTCATAATGAATTCAGTACACGCCTCGTTTATCATGATATAAGTGTTGCAACTATTTATAAAAGCAATAAAAAAATTACGGTGTCTTTGTGGTCTCTTTAACATGAAGCTCTAGGATGTTGGGAGAACTGATAACAACTTGAAGGTCATGGGCCGCTTCGGCGGGAAATTCGTTTTCTTACTTATAAATTAGAGAACTTTAGATCTGACGACGAGTACGAGTACGAGATTTCACGCGCGCGCATAGTTACATTAGCAAACTCGTAGTCGAGAGGACGAGATTTGCTGCAAAAAGAGAACTTTAGATCTGAGAAATAGTACGAGTACGAGATTTCACGCGCACGCATAGTTACATTAGCTAACTCGTTGTCGACAGTACGAGATTGCAAAAGTCATCCTCTCGACTACGAGTTTTCAAGTGCGCGTGAAATCTCGTGCTCGTACTCGTCGTCAGATCCTAAAGGTCTCTATTATGAATACAATGTCCTATATAGGGTAACAAGCAAGCAAGTGATTTTATTTAAGTCGCAAATCTTCTAGTCGGGCATGAGCCCTACTAATCGGGGAGACTATACCACTCTAAGGTGGTATGAGAACTTACAGATCCCCGAGGGCCTACGGTTTAACGTCCTTATCCGAAAAGACGCGAAGGTTTAACCATTTACAGATGTCACAGTAAAGGCAGCACCTTCTCCTTAATTATTTTAAGAGCCCGAGTGTTGTCCAGCTGCGAATTGAACCCGAGCCTCCCGCACGGAAGACTGTCGTCTTACCAACTGTGCTAACCAAACGGCGGTCTTTTCTTTGTAGATGCTGTTCTTACGTTGGCCGGAAAAGAAACGGAAGGCAGGGAATCTCCATAGGCAAAAACTGTGACAAGTTTGGGATTGTGGTACACGAGATTGGTCACGTGGTGGGATTCTGGCACGAGCACACACGTCCTGATCGGAACGACTTTGTTATCATTATGCGAGATAACATTAAAAAAGGTATTGCTAGGGAAAGGCGCAAGAGGTGTTATCCTGGTGGGGAAGTTTTTCTAATTAATTGTGCAAGAAAGCACCAAGGAGTTGATAATGGTAATGCATTTATATAGTGCAAGTTATATTTGAACAGACAACTACATGTTCTTGAAATAAAATGCAAATCAGTAACTGATCATCAGTAGGATACCTAAAATGTGTGCAATTCTGGGTACTGAACCCGAGATCTCCTGGTTGGCAGTCAGCGATCTTACCAACTGCGCTAACCTTGCACACACACTGAGGATATTGAACTAAACCCAGGACCTCCTGGTTGGCAGTCAGCGATCTTACCAACTGTGCTAACCTTGCACACACACTGAGGATATTGAAC
>JANSTR010146020.1:0-11416 GCA_025434805.1 Antipathozoanthus remengesaui | reverse complement strand
CCCCCCCCCCCCCCCCCCCCCCCCCGGAGGCAACCAGCGGTGAAGGAAAGAAGGCGACTGCATTGGAGGCGAGGGATTTCATCGTACAGAACACCCATGTCCTCAAAATTCTCCAGATGACCGTTGAGCAAACATTTAATAAATAGTTTTCTTAAAAAGCTATTGACGGCGTCAGTGCGTAGGTTAAACGTATAATAAAATCAACGAACCACCTTACGGGACCAACACTGAAATTGCCTTGTGAGCAGTTCGTTGCGACAAAGAAACTCTGCAGTCTTAACGGTGTCCAGTGTGTGCGCACTTCATTTGTGACGGCAGTCAATGCACAAGGTCCACAAAAGCACGCAGTTTTTCAGGCAATCGTGATCCTGCGAAGAGAAGGGAGCATGGGGAGAGAAACCTGAACCCCAAAACGAGGAAAAACTCGGAAAACGAGGGCCTCCGCGCGAGAAGGAAATAAGGCGGCTGCATTGGAGGCTACTTCCTTTGCCGCCGACGAAGCCACTGCAACACCGAATTGCCATGCACTGCTCGAAGTAATGCGTGATTCCATGACAGTTTATGAGTTGTCGGCATTGTCATCACAGAAATCAGGTACGTTTGCAGCAATTTTGGGAAAGGGGGAAGCAAGCTTGTTAGGGCGAGGGTGCATGGAGGTACGCACTCCTTTGTCTTGATTTCCTTTACTTAACCCTTTCCCTACTAAACCCCGATTTCAAATAAACCAAGAATATCCTAACTTTTGAACCAGTTGACGAAACTCTATAAAGTGACCATTCATTCTGTTTGTCTTGAACCAGTTAACAAAACTCTACAAAGTGACCATTCATTTTGTTTGTCTCGAAGAGTAGATTCTCAAAATGTTCATTGTTTCATGAAATTTAGAAGTTGACATTTTCATAGAGTTTTATAAATTTACTAAATTGAAAGTCAGGAGGGAAAGGGTTAAAATGGAAACTGATATCAACACGTGTCAATAGCATAGCAAATACACAGATAATGGCCGTATGTATTCTCAGTTTCAGTCAAGTTGTTGTGGGTTATAAAATGGGTGTAGTTCTTAAGAGTATTGTAAACACAAAACTGAGTACACTGCTTATAACAACAATAATGGTAACTATATCTGTCTTCAGTAACAGCAAGTACTTACCCAGGAAATGGTGGTGATGCTGCATTTGGACTTAACGACATTGTGTTTGTTGTACAGTTGGTAGGTGTTGCTCTCTTTAGTAACCTAGCCCACGTTGCAACATTCGTATTCATCTGACCTGCTCGCAGGAAGTTTTTACCTATGACAAAAGATAAAAGTTAATAGAATAAAATTATCACTACCAGAGCTCTGTGAATACTGTTTCATGGGACTGTGAATCAGCTCAATAGAAGCAAAAAAGGAGAGTATATATACTAGTATCAGCCTGTCTTACATTCAGATCTGTCCTAGAAAATTATATCAATTTTGTTGCCCCAGGGATGAGCACTGAAAAGCTCATTTTCCCATTCCATCAGAGGCAGATTTAGGGGAGGGGGCCCACCCCTCTTTTCAAATGGACACTGATATTTCAATATCATGGTTTTTTAGCTCATGAGCCACTATCAAAATAAGAATCCTTTATCTTGCATAACAGACTACCAATAGGCTTTAAACAAAAATAACACTGAGAGGCAGTTCTTAATTGTAAATAGTGGTATACATAATTAGTCCTTTGTCAACATGATCACATACTGCACATGCTTTACATAACACTGAGTGATGGTATATTATAGAGATTTTCCATCTCAAGTGCACTTTACTGTTAGTATTATTACTAATTATTTAATATTATTTTAGATGGTGCAATATATTTCCCATGCATTTGCTTTGTAAGAGAGTGACCATTTGAAGGAAATAGCAAAGGAAAGTGGTATTGCCGTTCTCCCATAAAATCTATTTTTCTCTGCAAACACTTAGAAGAGGTACAGGCAATCCCAGTAAAATGGCTAAAATATCCAATACTAAATAGCAGGTCTCTCCTGAAGAAAGGTCTGGCAGTGATTACAACACTATCCTCATCATTATTATAATAATGACAGCGATAATGATAAATATATACAAATAAAAACAACACTAAAGATGAGAAACTGTAAATTATTTGATGGGAATAACATAGAACTAAAAAATGTTGTTACATGTACCAAGATAAAATTCAAAAGCTCTGTCAACTTTCTAACTATTGAGGTTGAATTGGTGAAAATAATATTCTTCTATATTTAATTAAATAAACAACTTACAATAATAATGACAATGACTTTGAAATGTAAGTTAAAATGATAAATGACAAAAATCACCAAAATATTAATAAACAATCATGAAAAATTGCAAGATAGAAAAATAATTTCCTGTTAATTCTCTAGTATGCTGTAGCTGCATATCCAGATCGTGATTAATTATGATGACACATTCTATTGGCAACTAGTATACAAAGTAATCTAAGTTGGTATTAATATTATGATACAGTCATATTTTAACATTATTCTTTATAAACCAAAAAAGTACAAAACATTTTAACATACTTGCAGATATCAGAAAACTGTAAATATTGTCACAATGTCATCCAGAAATTGAAACCATACTTATTGTGATAAAATAATTAGGCGGAAAAAATTCTCATCATAACAAAGATCAACTTAAGAATTGAAACTGATGTTTCTCTACAAACCAGCTAGTGTAGCTCCCATGTCAAACTTATAAACCCTTCTGAGTGACTTCATTCAACCAAACCATGATTACTTTCAAGATCAGTCAAATGTGACCACAGACGTCACTACCTCAACAGGAACAAATTTACTCAATGTTCAAACTAACTGTTCACAGATACAGAGATACACAGCTATAATTATGACAAACAGTAAAATTATAAACTGTCATCAAACCTTCTGATTTTCTAATAATATTATCAGTATCACTAAATCACAGAATCACCAAATCTTCAACCTAATATTTATTTTACATTATTTCAAATCATCCAAAACAAGAACCAAACACTGTACCTTTGTGCATGTGAAACAGCTTCTTCTGTCGCTGCAGTCGAGGTTTTCTTGTCACAACTGGGTTCAGAAAGGTAACCTGGTTCAAACATTTGAAGGGGAAAACAAACATAGTGTGCGTTAGAATCATCATCAAATGAACTCTCCATAGCCTGGCATCAGAAAAGCTATCTCCATTCTCCTCATGTTCCTGTTATTAATTATTAAAGCTGTAACCCTTCCCAACAAAAGACCACCAGATAGCACAGTGGACACAGGTCTCTTAGATGAACCCTGGTCTCATAAGCAGTCATGGATCTTCAGCTTGCAAGTTCAGTTTAAAAAAGAGAAAAAGTTATAAATTGTAAATAATTTGAAAGATTCCTATATCACTATAATTATACCGTAATTGAAACTCACGACATTTCTCCGGTAAAATAAAATCGCAATGAGAAAGGCAAAACCCTTTAACTGTCCAGTCTTTGAAGCTTTAACACCTGCTGCTGACAACAAGTACCAGTTTTCCATTGTTTTGACAAACAATGCCAGTCACTTAATATACAGTACAAGTGTTCCTTAGCGCAAGGTCTGAAAGTTCTTGGATCTTACTAAACATTCCCAGCATCAATTTATGAATGTTTGGGAAATACAAATATCTATTAACTGATATTCAGTACACTGACAAATCTCTTAACCTGTCAATAAAAACAACAAAGGAAGTTACAAAGGATATTTACTAGAAAATAACAATATAATGGTTGTCTGATATTCTTTGGGACTGCCAGTTGCAGAGCCAGTCCTTTAATAGTACTGTTGGCCCAGGCCAACCACTTTTTCGACAAAAACTGTTCAATAAATAAATAATTGTCCAATTTAGAAATAATTAAAAAAATTAAGTGATTTGTTTCGGACATTGTTGAAAGACTACCTATACATTAATGGCTTCCTGACAGTACAAACATTAGCACCCTTAAAGGAACCAGCTTCTAAAATTTATATTAAATAATGCAGAAAGTCAAAAGTCCTTTGCCTGTTTCAATTAAAAAACCTTAACAAACTACCAATTGCTACCAAAAAATACTGCAAAATTAATATTCAGAAAGCTATATATCAAAAATTTCCATATGCCAACCTTTGGTCTCTTAAATTATGTTCTATCAGGGGACTTAAAAGAACTCAAACACTTCTCTAAAAGAGTAGGTTTGCAATCCTGGTGTTAGTGGTCAGACCTCTACACACATTTGGAGACAAGCCTTCACAAGGAACTCAGAGTCCTATTATTTCAATGGTCTCCAGTTGGTGAACCCCGCAGGAAATGTTGTAATCATGGAAACACACAAATAAACACACCCAGACCCTAATAGGTGCACATACTCTCTTGGACCTGCCCTCCTACATGAAGTCTGGTTTTAAGCATAAATTATTCTGGACTGCTAGTCAGTATCACTGGAAACCTTCATAAAAACTGATAAATTACAAAAATATAAAGCTTGATACAAATAACTTAAATGATTGGAACCAGAAACTCATCCTGATATTCCCTCAAGTCCCAGATAATACATAGCAACTTTGCAGTGACGGGTCTAGGCCCACAGTATATAATATCACTATGCATCTCAACATAATACAGTGACAATGGCAATGAACAAGACATACATGATCACTAATAAAAAAGAAAAAACACAATGATCGAATCAGAAAACTCCTGCAATATATACCCTTGAATAAAAACAACCCAAGGGACTAACATAACACATGAACACTGTACTTTTGTCTATATAAGGAAAGCATTTCTCTTCGCACTACCAATTCATTATCATTCATTGCTCATTCTCAAGAGAAATCCATATCTCTTAACTCCCTCATTATGTCTTAAATCTGACATGAACAGTTTACGAAACTACTAGCAAAACTGGAATACTGTCTAGTTTTGATAAAAAAAGTTGTGTTTGGCGAGCAAGCTGCTTTGATTGCCAAGAGTTTCTCAAGTTCTTGCCTTTTGTCAAAGCAAGTCAGTAACTTATTCCTACAAAAATACAGCTTCAATCACAGCACTCTCAAAACCAGATGGCAGGCGGTTTATTTTGCCGCATCTTCTGGACCTTTGGCTGCCTCCTTCATAACTTTTGTATACATTTATCAAATGAACATAGCAAAACTGTGCTATGAGGATATATATTGGCTTTTTCCAGCAGCATGCAAACCTATGTACTACCCTAAATGATTTAGAAGGTAGAATGACTGTTACAATGGCCTAGCTTAAGTCTGGATTTGAAATAAGAAGAAATGCATTTCAATCAATAGGATAAATAATCAACAATGCCAAGTTCGTTGAATTTTATTTCCTAAAAATTTCAACTAAAACATAATCAGTATACAAAAAGAAATGCTTATTTCATAAAGGACTTGGATGAAATGAAACACACTGTGTGGCAAAACAAATTAAACACTATTCTAAGATTCTTCTAAAATAGCATAATTTAGAAAGGTCAAGACCAAATCAATAACCAAAATAATATTATCAAAGGCACTTGTCTATTATTATCAACTTTATTCAACTTCAACATCAGCTTCAAGAGGTAACACAAAACAACTTCTCTGAGAATAAAGCATATTGGCTGTGGTTTAGGAAGACAAGAATGAATAATTTAAATATTTTAATTAATATGTTTTACAGTATTTGAAATGTCACAGCTCAGAACATAAAGCTGATCTTTTCAGTAAATCTCGACAGAGATTTAACTTTTACATAGATCTACACTGTCTAGTTTTTATTGGTGTACATATATAATGACCACAATATATATAATTATCTATTTATTCCCTTCTGGCAAAAGTTAAGAAATAAATCTTGGTCTGTTGTTATGAACCACAATTTCTCACTTCCTAGAATGAATCAACTTCTGAAATTATTTGAGAAATATTTTTGACACCAGGTGCTTGCACTCAGTACCCAGTAACCAAAAAATATTTTAACCACTTGTTTAAAATTGTAGATGTTGCATGAGGTTATGTCTTTGAGAGAGTTATCAAAAACTGAATTTCTACTTATACCTAAATTTATCATCAATGGTCTATACCACAGGGGAAATTAAAACAACCATCACAAAAAAATTTGGAAATTCTTACTGCGAAGATGACGGCATAAAATATATAAACGAACAAATTTACAGCAAGTAGTAACAAACACTCACAACTTTCTCTTGTTACTACAAGTACAGTGAGGATAGACAAATGTGAAGTCAGTGGAATATAAAACAACAATATACAACACCTTTTCATAGAAAATATAGGAAATCCTCTTGATTTTCCACATCATTAGCCGACATCTTCTCAGCACTGGGATCTTGACTTGCTTGCCACAGTGTTTCACTTTTACACAGAATTTATCCATAAAAATATCATACAGATATGGCTTCACCTCTTCACAGGGAGATTCTGATGGTTTGGAACAGCCATCTGTAACAGTTTGGGAAACCTTTCTCACTCCTCTTAGGGAGCTCTTGCATTGCTCTGATTTAGGTTTTGAGGCACCTTTTTTGTTAACATGAGGTTTTTGTTTCTTAACATAAACATTCCTCTTGGGGATTCTCCTTGCCTTGCGTGGTTTAACAGAATCATAAGACCGTTCACTGTTACTAGCATTTAGCACTACACTCTTTGGTCGCTGATAAATTCGTGAAGATGTATCTGATGATTTTCTGAGGTATTTTCTAGATTCAATATCCCCACTTGGCAAAGTTTGAACCACATAACTCTTGGGTCTCTGAGATCCATTAGATGTTAAAGAAACAATCTTACATGGCATTTTGTTAGATAGCTCAAAACTAGTACTCTTTGGTCTATGTCGATTGCTTGTAGTGGTTAGTTTTGATTTTTCTAATGGAGTCAATGGATCCTTTGCAGATTTGCCAGCAGCATTCGTTTTACAAGAAAATTCTAAAACAGAACTCTTTGGCCTTTGTCGTGGGCTTCTAACAGTTAAAATGTTTTCACTGCGTGTTTTAGTTCTACCCAGTGTCTGAAGAACACCTTTACTAGACTGTGAATTAACACTCCTTGAATTGACAGCATTATCACTCAAACTAATCTTGTTTATGGCTTTCAGTGTGTTTACCGCAGGCAGTTTTGACTGACTGATTCTTTCAAGCGATGAAGACCTATCTGTATTGAATTGAGGTTTATTCTTATTTGCCCTATGACTTTGAAAATCTGGAGAATATCTTCCCTGCTTGTTTTCTATAGGGCTATTAGTCCTTTGCCCATGAACTGGTGAACCAGAATGATCTTTTTTCTTGCCAGGTCTAGGGCTTGTTATTTCTCTGTCAGAACTATCAGTGGAAACATACCAGCCTGAAGGTGACACTTTACCAGCTCTAAATGGCAAAGGACAAGACATAGCCAAGATATCTTTACTTGATGGAGGCTTAGACTTTGAAGTTATTGATTTATCACTCTTTCCATTTAAAGAATAAACATCATCTTTGGGAACATACTTTCCTGTCCGAAAGGGAGGGAACTTCTTGCGTGAAGAAGCTGACATGCTGTCAAATGTTTCACCTTGTCGTTTACTCTTTGTCAGGTTTCCTTCTGCATAATTTGACAAACAGAAATTTTCTTTCTTTGACAATTTTTGTTGTGGTTTAGAAGGCAATTTGTCATTTTCCGAAACTGTTTGATTCTCTGTCTCTTCTCCACCAATATCACACTTGCCATTACTGCCATTTCTATCCAAATTCAACCCATTCTTACTGTGTTCTGCTTCAGAAAGAACTCTGTTATTTTCTGTCTTGTGAATAGCTAGCCCATCCTTTGTACACTCCATTGTTACGACTAACTGAAATATGCCTTCCTTATATGGCTAGGACATATGGCTCCCTTGTATATAGTGCAAGTGCTCTCTATCACAATATTAACATATCTTCTCAATGGCGAACATGGATATAAATCGCAAAATATTCCAGACTTGTCTTAATTTTGTTCCACATTATTCACTTAGTTAAACAGGATAATTTTATGACATTTCTTGTACAAAAAGTCTAGCATATCAACAACTACAAAATGTAGCCTTGTAAGGCATCAGGCATTTGTTTGAAATCCTTTGAGGAAGAGCAAAAATCTTCAAACCAAATTCAGACATCTTGCCTGAACCACCTGCCACAGGTCTGATCAGAGATCAGAAATAGCTTGCCATGCATATGATTAGAATATCCTCTTTCAAACAATACTGAGGTTGTGACAGATTATAATTACCTTTGGGGCATACCTCCTATATTAGTTCTTACAAGTGAATACATAATGCAAGAATTCTTAATAAGGTTTATTTCCTCCAAGCCATTCAAATTCCAAACTGTGGTGATTTGTCTTTCATAGTTTATAAATAATGGGACTGTCGGTGTGTGTTCCTTCAAACCACTATCCAATGGCTTTTGTTCAACAGTTCACCACCTGCTCTTACTTAACACCTTATTGGCTGGAATATAATTAAACAACAATCTTTCTCAGCTTGTTGTGACTTGATAAATATTGATGTACTTCAGATCAGGTGACCACAATCAAGCTTTCTCAACTTTGACAGTTAGCTGTGTACAAAAATACTATCCATAATACAGAAGCAGCTGTCACTCAATGGATCAGAAAACTACCCAAAAACTCTATAGAAAGTGAAATACTAAATCATTTATGACCTATTGATTTGAATATTTCTTAGATTTATAATTGTTAGATTTTGAAACAGTGTTTTGGGTTTACTGTAAGTTAGAATTACAACAAGCAGTTGCTTTAATTAAAAAGGGAACTTGAGAGTTAGATTTTCTGTTTTTGCAACATCTTCACTAAAATCACTGATTGAAATAGACTACAGAAAGATATAAAATCAATTTTATATTAAGCATACCACATTAAAGTGTTCTTTCATCAACAAATCAATTGTGATCACTGGGCTGTAAAAAACTAAAAAAAGTTGACATGCTCTACTAATAGAATCACAATCATACACTTAAACTTACAAATAAAGATTTAGAATAAAACAACAGACTAAAAAACGTTTGGTTTTCTTTGCTGGCTTTTCTCTTGCAAAAGCAGTCTGTGACCCTATAATGGGTAAATGTTTTCATTAACAATTCTAAAAAAAAGGAAACTTCATCACTCATATCTGAAAGAATAATTTAGTCTGGAGTTTATGCAAATTTGAAGCTTGATTTCAAAGCATGCTTTACATTAGATAAAATCATAAATCTTATTCTTGAATAGTTCAGACAACAAAAGAAATGACAAAATCATAATGACAGAAGCAGCAGATACAACAATAGTTTAATGACACAGAGAAAGAGTTTGAAAAATACATATTATATAATATATAAATATGTATAAGTTTCTAAAAGAAAAAGTGCAAGTATCTTCTAAGAAAATTAATACTTTTACCTAATTGAAAACTTTTTTATTGCTAGTATTTGTCATTTAAAATTCATCTTGAAGATCAAATATATAGGAATATTTGAATGTAGTCTGGAAAGTATATTCTCAAGCAGTTTGAATGATACAGAACAATGTGAATCAAAGAAACATAATTTAAGTCTGCTTCTAAAGTTACAAGCTTTCACATACATATACGTAAAATTAATAATATTATATTCCATCAAGTGAAGACATCTAACCATGACACTGTCATGGAAATAATATATCATTCAGCATCAATCTTTCAATAAAACATAAAACACAATCACTTAGACTGCAAGTGAATGGTTATATATGTGAATCAAATGCAATCATCTGAATTGGAGAGATCTCTATATACTTGTTAACATTTATTTTCCTATTTGCTTTTTATACAAGCACCGACATGTAATATAATTATTTTACCAGAAAGAAAGAGAAGCGTTACTATTATTTATAATACTGACATAAAACAACTGAATCAATCTTCTATGCAAGTGTTATAAATTATATGGCTGATTGGTTTTGTGCACTGTGATTGGTCAATTTCAGGTCTGTAAGTTGTTGTACAGACCTCTATCTCTCAAACGGCTGTCATTGTAAATTTCTTATTAGCCTCATTTGCTCAGTCCGTATGGTAAGTTCTGGATCCTTGTTTTTTGCCTTTCCAAATTATTCTTATGGCCCTTGTGCTCTGCGCTTGGGCCACAAAAGGAAAAAAATCGCTCCACAACTTACTGTACAGACCTCGCACTTTGCTAATTAGAGGTATAAATTATTTTTAATGATCTTGAGTCTCCTTCTACCAAAGCGATTTTCAGCATGGAGGGTTGTAATTAAGACTGTCAGAGCCTAAATTCTCCCAAAGTGTCTTCCTAGTCTCCTTGTAAATAGGTTAGGAGAATCTTGTTTTATCTTAGTTAGTGTGCTGTATATGATCATTAACCAAACAATACAGTCTATGTGGATAATGTAGGGTAAAGTTGCATAAACGTACTGATAAACTGGCTGGGACTAAGAGGTTTAAACAAAAAGGAAAAGGGATGTGAATAAAATTACACTGTCTTATTCATTAAATGTGATATTGACAAGTGCATGCCCAGCATACTACAATTAAGATAAAAAGTATAATTCTCCCAACCTGCTTACAAGCAAGCTATAGACACTTTGGGGAGAATTTAACAGCATGCCATATGGCATATTCATGACTAAAAGGGTTAATTTCACAACCTAATTATAAAAATAAAATAATTAATAAAGCTAACCAAAAAATGATCTGCAATGAAATGCAATTTCACTTCTAAAGTCAATCAAAATTATCAAACCTCTGCCAGAAGTTTTCCTTGAGGCTCTAATGGTACTTGAATCTTGTGCCGCTGGTTGTCTAAAAAGTCTTCTAACCTAAGAAATGCCACACCACACAATGATCTGTGGTCCCTCCAGTACACTCCAACTTCAAGTTCTCTTGACTGCAAAACAAAAAATTGCACATGAATGTCCCATAGTGACTGGACATCTACAATATTTAGCAAAAAAAAAAAGGATTCAGGCTCTTTTCAGTGTTACAGCACTATAAACAAAAAAACAGATACAAAAGTGTGAAGATCCCTCTATCTCTCCCTTGTCAAGTCTCATCTTGCATACAGAAGTGAGATTTGGTCTCCTGTAAACAACAACTTAAAAGAAGGGCTGGAATGTGTCCAGCAAAGGGTCACCAGATGGATTCTTATGAGCAGACCTGGGGAAGTATCTTACCGTGACAGACGTATTAAACTTGGACTTCTACCCTTAGCCTACAACAGGGAAATCAAGGATCTGGTCTTCTTTTTTAAATCTCTGTATGGGCGTACTTTTGTGAACCTCGGAGAACATATTTCCTTCATTAAACACGGTCGCACACGCCTCAGCTCCTCTTCCTCTGACCTCCTACGAGTACCCCTCTGCTCCTCTTCCTCTGACCTCCTACGAGTACCCCTCT
>JANSTR010146009.1:0-11418 GCA_025434805.1 Antipathozoanthus remengesaui | reverse complement strand
AGCGAGCCAAGCCAATGGAAACACATTGCGGGAGGTATTTCTGGAAAAGACTTGCCTGAGTAACAGCATGAATCCGCCCACTAGAAGTGAAAATTAAGCAAACTTGAAACTTTCATTCAAGCAGAGGATATTTGGCAAGCCTGTCCGCTGGGGAATAAAGCTCTTTGAACTTTGTGACTCAGAAACTGCATACTTATCACGTTTTGAGGTTTACCTAGGCAAGGGAAAAGATGAAGAACCCTCATCTACTGCCCTTGGCAAAGCAGGTGCAGTTGTTGCACGCCTGACCAATGACTTCCATGACAAAGGTCACGAACTGTACACCGACAACTGGTACACAACCTTAGCCATGTGTTTGTTTTTGCAGTCGCGTGGCATTTATGCCTGCGGCACAACGAGGTCAGACAGAAAAGGCTACCCAAAAGAGTTGAGGGGCATGAAGGCCAAAAATTTACAAAGAGGTGACTCACAACTTAGAGTTTTTCATGGCCAAGTAGCTTTGTCTTGGAAAGACAATAAGATGGTGAATTTTCTGTCATCTGTCCATTCACCTGATGAAGTTGCAGTGGTGACAAGAAAAACAAAGCAAAGGCAAACTGGTCATTTTGTTGAAGTTGAGGTACCTGCTCACAAAATAATCCTTGACTACAATTTCAATATGGGAGCTGTGGATCTGAACGACCAAATGACTACGGTCCATAAATTACGAAAGCAAATGAGATGGTATCTTCGTCTATTCATTAAAGGCCTTGAGCTCGCCTCTTACAATGCCTATGTCCTTGAAGGATTTTTCCTTGACCACAACCCCCCTGGAAGTCGTAAGAGGGATTACCTTGAATTTAAGAGAAGAGCTAAACAGTAACGCCGGCTTAGCTTTGAAATACCGATTTACTGAAACGTTGTGCTTTGATGAGGAGTGAATGATTCTGGAAACGTTTTTGTACCATTCGAGCGGCATGCATAGATTATAAAATGGCGTCGCCCTAACATAGACTTTAGAAGTCTGTGTAGTGAACAGCATAACACAATCTTAAACGGGGCCTAAACAAACCAAGAGACTGCAAAGGTAGGTCAAGTGTGATTTTTAGACTAAAGACTGTAAAACACAACGAAAATAAATAATTATAGAGCTCTGTATGAAATTCCTTTATTCTGACAACACCACACACATTGCATTTCCGATCTTTGAAACTTGCCCACCAGCATGTATACAAAACGCACACAACAAGGCCCTCTAACAGAAATTGATCCGAGGACGAGGGATTGTGGTTCGATTAATTGCATTTGTACATTTGATTAAACAAAGTGATCTGAAAAACTCGGAGATTTCTGCACTTGTGTATCGAGTGAGTTCTTCACACAATCCAGCGAGAGGTCGAAATGCACAATCCTTTAAATTTGATTCCTTTTATAAATTTTCAGTGGACACACAATCGATCTTCTCAAAATCATAGTACTTTCTCTTCAGAGCACAATCACACAACCTACAAATGTCATTAATGCTATCTTCTTTTGGTTTTCTCCCTTTCCTTACAACCTTTTTCGGCGTTTCTCCTTTGTCCGCCATGTGCAAGCAAATGTTACACATGCAATTGTTTTAAATGTTATGCTTCGATGACTTTTGACAGCGCGCGACAGAAGATTTCTGATTGGTTGGTTATTTATGTTTACTTGAGGAGGCGGAATTCAATTGACCCACGCTTCTGTGCAGGCGGTTTCTTATTTCTTCTCTCTCCCTCCCTCCCCCCTCCCCCTCCATTTATTTTTTCCTGTCCTTTGTTTTCGCAAAAACCGCCAGCTTCGCAGGCTATGTCAGATACTATTCACTAACACATTGAATGGTACCCCACTTAAAGAGTCCGATTATATCAAATTGCGTGGCGTTTACATCTCAAAAGATCCAAAGTGGAACAAACATATCGACAAAGTTACCGCAAAGGTAAACCGCTCCCTGGGCTTCCTTAAGAGGAACCTTAAAATCAACTCCTCTTCCTTGCGTGAAAAGGCTTATTAGGGTTTGGTGAGACCACAACTAGAATACTGTGCCACCATCTGGGACCCCAGGCCAGGTGTCGAGAATAACGGTGCACACAGAATTGAGCTGCACGATGGGGGCTGAAGCGATAAAACAACATGTCCAGTGTCTCTGAAATGCTCAACTATTTGGGCTGGAGACCTCTCGAGCTGCGCAAAGCTGACGCCCATCTCACTCTGTTGTTTAAAATATACCATGGCCTTATCTCACTTGACTCCAGAAACTATCTCCGACCTGCACTCCATAGAACCAGACATACGCACCTTGACAGCTTCATCCCTTTATCCACATCAATCAATACTCACCATCTCTTTTTCTACCCAAGAACAATATCTCAATGGAACAATCTGCCCCACTCCTTTATTACAGACACTTGTTCCCTGGCCAGCTTCAAACAACATGTATCTTCAGTCAGTCATTAATCAGTCTAACCCCAACTTATTCCCTCTGCTCGCTGACCCAACCAACCAATAATCCTCAAGAATGAGGAGCAGGTTGTATTGGTAAATAAAAAATAAATTAGATTTACCCTCTTGCAGTCCTGACTCGGAGTCAGACAGTGATATGCAAGTGACTGAGTTCTAATCACTTCATGCCTTAACTTCTATCGTGTCCTATACGATGTATCTGGGTCGTAGTGGGGCTAGGCAGATGCATTTGGTCCTAGTGGGGACTGGGGCAGTGTGATTGTAGACTCAAGGCTGGCTGCAACAATATCTTTTAATTAAAAATGGTAATTATAAAAGCAGGTACCTTTTTTGTAGTTTTGTTTATCTCATTTCATTTGCTTAACTAATTTTGACATTATATATTTCTTACCACATGCACTTTAACATTTTGTAAATCCTGAAAGTCTACCGTGGATAAATAAAGTTATTGCATTGTCTTGTCTTGTACATGTAAGTCAAGCCTAACAGGAAAGCTCTCCTTTGAACAGCGTTCCCTGATGTGTTCAAGGGACTAGGTTAACTCAAAGGATACTTGTTGGAAATTACTTGTGAACAAACACATTGTACCTGTCACACAGTCCATAAGGCGGATTCCCTTCAGCAGACAAGAGAAAGTTGTAGCAAAAGTAGAAGAATTGGAGAATCTTGATGTCACAGAGATGACCGAGGGACCCACCAGTTGGAATCTCCAAGTTTGTGGTGAGAAACCCAACGGTGACATTGGGTTATGCCTTAGACATGAGACAAGCCAACACTGCTATAATACGAGAGAAACACCCAGTTCCCACAGTTGAAGAGACACTTGCAAAAGCCTTTTCTAGGCTGAATTTAAACATGGCTTTTTACCAAATTGAATTGAACCATGCATCTAAAGACATCACTACGTTTGCTGTTCCCAATGGTTTGTACAGGTATAAGTATCTCCTTTTCGGTATCAACCGAATTAGTTCAGCAGATTATGTGGCAAGTCCTTACGGACTGTCCTGAAAAGTACAATCTTCACGATGACCAAATGGTAGTCGGTACAAATAATGAAGAACATGACGAAAACCTGAACTAGGTTGTGCACAAACTTGACTGACAATGAACTATGTAGGTGTGAGATTGATGTCAACAAGATGGTGTTTAAATGTTGACATGTTCACCACAGATGGATTACAACTCTCTTCACAGCGAGCGAAGGCTATTGTTGATCCACCACAACCCCAGAACAAATAAAAAATGAGAAGTTTCCTTGGCTCCACCCAGTTCGGTGCGAAGTTCATTGAGAACTTTGCAACAATCTCTCACTCACTGTGGAACATAACTGCGAAGGATGCAATGGGTAAGTGGGGCCCAGAGGAGACTCAGGCTTTCCAGCAAATCAAGAATGACTTACTCAGGCAGTTGCAATGCCATATCACTGCCAGGGAGCCCAGACTCTCTTAAAAACTGATGCATCACCGGTTAGATCGGGAGCTATACTAGAACAACTGCAAGAAGATGCTGTACTAGAACGACTGCAAAAAGGTGGTACTTACAGACCATGTACTATGCCAGCCGAAAGCTGAGCAGTGTTGAGAGGAGATACTCCCAGTTTGAGCGCGAGACTCTAGGGTTCAGATGGACATTCTAGAAGTTTTACTTATACCTTTATGGCATTGACTTACAGATCCGAACAGAGCACAAGTCATTAGTAAATGTGCTGGGACCCAGTCAAAAGCACCATCAGCCAGAATTGAGAGATTTATTATATCCTTAACAGAATTGAATTGAGAGAGTTATTACACTTACAGAAGTTACAGTGCCAAATAAAGCTCGTTCCCGGCTGCCAGAATTTTGCAGATACCCTCAGACTGACAAATATGTTGAACTGGAGTCTGAATTGGGGAAAGTATGGTCAGGACCAAGGCCAGATTGCGAGAAAAAATCTCGTTGCCTCAGATGGACAAACAAGTTGAGAAAATGGTGAGGACCTGTCACCCATCTACACCCAGAGACCCTGAAAACCACGCCACTTCTATTGAGACATCAGTGGTCCAACTCGAAATACCTGGAAACAGTTACCTTTTAGTAGTTATTGACTACTGTTCACGTTGGATGGCGGCAAGTCTTCTCAAGAACACTGATGCACATCATGTGCTGTAACGCATGGAAGCGATTCATTGGACACACGGTCTACAAGATACCATCTGCAGTGTCAACGGTCCACTGTTGGCATCCAGAGAATTTGAAAAATTCCCTGACTGCCTTGGAATAGAGCATACGTCCTAATTAGAGTGTCTAAAAATCATCAGAATTGCACAACTAGAATGGAAGGACTTGAAGAAAGCATTGGAGGATTTCTTGTTCCAATACCGCATAACTTCTTACACAGTCACTGGTGTTTTCCCAGCCGACCTGTTGATAGGAAGTAAACTACGTGGTAAACTGGATGTTAAACCGTAGGCCCTCGGAGACCTTTGTCAATTGGGTCGTGAGACCTGTTAAGATTCTCCGTCCACCTTGGAGTGGTAAAAGTAGTAAACTAAACTAAGTAGTAAACTAAACTAAACTGCCCAAACTGTAAATTCCTAGTGATCGAGGTACAGAAGCTGAGCGGCAACAACTTTTAAGAAACCGAAATGCCAAAGCAAAGCAGATAAGCACAAATAAGTGAGGTGGAGGAGGGTGACCAAGTATTACTCCAGAAGTTATCCCCAAACTTTGAACTAGAGCCTTGAGAGTCATCTAAAGGAATGAAAATGCTGTGATTCTAGAGAGTGCAGACGCAGCCTTTTCAAAATCATTCAGGGAAGTAGGTTCACATGTTGCAATATCCTCATAGCACAGTTTTACTATGTTCATTTGGTAAATGTATACAAGAGTTATGGAGGAGGCGGCCAAACACAAAGAAGAGGCGGGTGAATGAGCCTCCTGCCACCTCTTTTTGACAAGGCTAACAAGGAGTCACTAAGATGCGAAATGTAGCAGAATGCAAAGCTCATTCAAAGAGAAACTGATTGAGAACATCCGGGATGTCTAGAACAGGAGTACAAGCCTCCAGGATTAAGTGAACCTTCAAGTGAGCTGGGTGATGTTCACACAGAACTGAAACCTGAACAAGTTCCACCTCTGACACCACTGAAAGCATCGCCATGTACTGTCTTATATGAAGTAATTGCCTTATATTACTGTATGCAATGCATGATGGGAACACATGCGAGTAACGGACTGGAGGTTGTCGCCATATTAAATATAACTTGAAAGTTAATTCTAGAAGCTTTGATCATAAATTAAGTATAAACAAAACTGAAAGATGGTAGGGGCCACACTGTTATTATGTGTTAAGTATATTAGCGAGTAGAAAGGATGTTGACACTGACACAGAAAATTAGGGATTGAATCTGCAACGCAGTGCAAACTGAGTGTGTTTTGACTGCCCTGACAATTCTAGTAAGCACAAACAGGGCAACTGGCCGCCTTCAAGTTAATAAATTTAATAATGTACAATATATTGCCTTACTACATGTACCTTTGCCAATACATTCAGCAACTGAGTATCAATTGAGTATCAAAGAATTCTCCACAAATTCTTAATCATTTCTTATATGTTAGTTAAGAAGTACTTGCCAATAGTAATACTACAGTATAGTTTTCTTTCCTTTTGCCAATAATACTTCTGGGAGGATATAGCCTGTATTTAAAAACTTGAAGGCCTTGTGTGACTTCTCAAGACTGTTAACTCATGTCGTCTAATTGGGCTCAGTTTGATCATGCACCAAATGGAACTATTTGAAGCTATTATTTTCATACATTTCTCAGGGAGCATGCAGTGCCTCAGGGAAACCAAGAATGATTGAGGTATCCTGCCTATCATTATAGCCCACTTGCCTTCTACTCCAAAACATTTTGACCGGATTATTGCAATGACGTAATGGACGAGTGCAGTGAATCATCACATGTAAGCTGTAAGAGCAGTTGCATTCTTGGTCGCCTTACACAAGCTCAAAATGTCACCACTTCATCAGAGAAGGCATAGTTAGTGTGTGTTAAAATGTAGTAAAACAAAAGTGAATTATTTGTGCGACTGACACTGTTACAACATGAGGATTACAAAACAGGATTTTATACTACCACAACAAAAGATCAATTGTTTGAAACAATCTATACCTTACTAACAAACCTTGGAATCAACTGCCACCACGTTTCTGAGAGTCGACTAGATCTTTTAAGAATAACAGGAAACCAATAAACGTAATCTTATAGAAATCTTTTTCATTACCATTTAGGTCGGTTATGAGTCTGTACAAAGTACAAGTTAGGATTAAATTTATGTTTCCGTATATTTCTACTAAATGTAGATTCAAATATTTATTGAAAGACTAGAGATTTTGTATTGTTGCCAATTTGGTTTTAGAAAGAAACACTCCACTGCACTTTCATTAATTCATTTAATTAACAAGATCGCTGAATCCTTTGATCGAAACGCAGTTACTATACGTGTATTTCTCGACCTCTCGAAGGCCTTCGATACGCTAGACCACGAAATCTTATTTAATAAGCTTGAACTTTATGGCATTCGGGGGGTCGCGCTTGAAAGGGTGAAAAGCTATTTTTTCAGAACGTCTGCAATTCGTCCAATTCAATCAAACTTCCTCGTCCAAACGTCAAATCCAGTATGGAGTGCCACAGGGGTCAATTTTAGGCCACTTATTCTTCATCCTCTATATAAATAACCTTCCCACTGCTTCAAATCTGACAGAGTCTCTATTGTTTGCTGACGATACTAGCATTATTTTTTTTATTCCAGTCGTGATCAAGATCACCTCATTTCTGTATTAAACGAAGAACTGAGCAAAATTGACAATTGGATGAGATCGAATAAACTATCAGTAAATATTAGGAAGTCTATTAAATTACATTGCTTTTAAGCCGGCACAAAAGAAAACTTCGCCACATCAACCACTCTTTCTCAACAATCAAATTCTCACTTTTAGGTGTTAACATAGATAACAGTCTTACTTGGAAATCCCATATCAATCATGTATGTAAAAAAAATGTCAAAGTCTATAGGTGTTATTTTCAGATCTCGCTTCTTTGTTACAGAAAAAACACTGCTCTCGCTTTATTATACTTTAGTTTGTCCTTATATATCATATTGCAGCATTGTATGGACCTCTACATACCCTACTAATATAAACCGTATTTACCTCCTTCAGAAACGAGACATTACAGAGTCAGAATACTGGGCTCATACTGCTCCGTTATTTTTACGACTAAATGTGCAAGATATTTATCAGATTAATTCTCTTCACGTAGGGAAATTTATGTATAACTACCAAAACCGTTTGCTTCTTTCCATTTTTCTCAATTTGTTTCAAACTAGCAGTCAAATGCATAATTACAACACCAGGTCTGCTGCCAATCTTCGCCCACACAAATGCCGAACCAACATTAAGCAATTTACCGTCCTTTTTCAAGGTCCTAGGTTATGGAATGCTCTCCCTCCCCTATTAACTTCTTCCACTAGCTTGTTTTCTTCTCGAAACAATTAAAATATTTTTTGGTTAGATTTAGAAATAAATGACTCGCATACCTGTGTCAAATACTTTTTTCTTACACTATATTTGTAATTTAATGAGGAGTTCCCTCCACAAAAAGCCTAATGGTTTCATGGCGACTCCTCGCCGCAGTTAGTTCTTAGTCTTGTAAATATGTACATAAAATGGCAAATAAATGATGATGATGAACTTAAAATACTAATTGTAAATAGTATCGCGCTTTAGTTCTTGTTATCACAGGTACCATTCCACATCTATCTTATGACAGGTATATTGCAAATTATATTTAATGCAGGGCCTCTGAGAAGAATATCTCATAGTAAATAGTCAGAGCTAAATAAATATGGCTTGAGCTTATATTATCATCATCATCATTGTTATTATTATTATTATAATTTCAAATGTAACTCAAATCACCTGTATTGCATCGTCAAATGGAAGAAACACCATTGTTAAAGTCAATCACACTTGACATTTTACTTACCCCTTCACCCACGATAGACAAACAAGCATGTCTGAGAGCATTACCAATCGCCTTTTCTTTGTTCTAACAATGGAGTCGCCTTCCACAACCTGACAGTAACAAGAGGAAAAGCGTCCAATAAAAATTAAGTTTTCCAAAAAACTCAATCTAAGATTTCTAATACCTTTAATTGAAGAAATGTTCCATGCTTACTCAGTGTGCATCTATCGCGTTACTCATGCACATAAGAAGTTGGAAGCGCACAAGAGAAGCTACTGAGTGGCACGAGGCGAAGCTAAGTGATTCTCTATCTTCTCGAGTACTCTCCCAACTTTCCATATGCATCCATAATTCCGAAGAGATAAAGCTAAAGCATAGACTATTCGAGTTCGTCGCTTTCAATTACTATTTCGTTTTCTTCCATTAATTTTAGAAACTTTTTAAAAACATCTTTTATCTGCTTTTGTAAGTTGTGATATAGACGATAGGGGCGTGCGTCTATTGAGATATTGATGCATACACAAGCCATACCAAAAGTGTCCAAACACAGTAGCTAAATTTAAAATGATTCAATTAATAGTTATAAAGAAAGGATTTTCGAAAAATTGAGTTGATGTATCTCTAAGTAAATAGCTTTTATAAAAACTATAGACTGTGTCGGCGGGTAAGTAAAACGTATAATAAAACCAACCAAGGGTTGACCAACAATTTTTCATGCCAGAAGAGCTAACGGCTTAAACGTTCGAAACGTCATCTTTCTTCCACCCTCACAGTGCGGAAATATTGAACAAAGGCAACAAGTTTGGTATTTGTAATGTCATCTCACTTCATTTCATTGAGGAGAAAGCATTCTGAAAAATGGATCACATCCGAGTGTATCTGAGAAGGCGTTCACCTAAAACCTCTGCGTACAAACAAATCACCTTCTCAAAACTAATATCACTCAAAGGAAAGCTGCTAGGCAACATGACTTTCTCAACTGTAAAATACTCAACTGAGCTTGTACAAAATATTCGACATAGTCAGCTACTCTCTAGTCTCTAGATAGTGAGAAACCTTTGTTATGTACTGTAGATGTACTGTATATGTAGATCTGCAGATTAACCCTTCTGAACTTCTGGATTTGAACTTCATTTTACGAAGAGTTAAATCAGTGGTCACTTTCTTGAGTTTCAACCGCTGGTTAGAGTTCATTCTACATCAGGCCAACTGGCAATACTTACACATTGTACTAGATCATCTTGCCTAATGAAGTATCGAGTTCCAGTGGAGAGCGGCTACAATGGAACAGTTCAAGTTGAATTAATATTGACATACAGTACTAGTACTTAACTTGTAATAACATTAGGAGAAAAATGAAACTGATTTGATACTCGATTCACTGATACCTTGTGTAGTTGTGCAGTACTACTGTCCAGCAGTTTCACCTTGTTCCTTAGTTCGGCTTCTCTCTTTCGGTCATTCAAACTCTCAGCTAAACATTCCAGTTTGGTAAGAGCCAGCTGAAGAGGAACTCTATCAGGGTGTTCTCTCGGTGTTACAAGGAGAAGTTCCTGGGGACAAAATCGTGAATCGTTCAATACCACTCTTTTATCCTACTTAATTATTTAGCTTTTCCACGAAGGGAAAGGGGCATCGCTATTACAGCAAGCACTTTGTGGAGGAAGAGGTAACAGTCCATTGATAATATATAATAATTATTTTTCTCTGGTCCCAGTCAATCATTTTTTTGCTGCAAGAACCTGTCATTAAATAAATAATATTAAATAAATGTTTCTTACTTGGACCAGAGCCACAAGCTGTGGAAATCTTTGGATTGGTTTCAACATCAGGTAGTGAAGAGAGAAACGCTCTCTGCAAGACTGTCGACGAACCTAGAAAAAATATCCAATAATTTCACTAATAATAATACTATTAATAATAATAATAATGATAGCAATAATGATGATAATGATAATAATAATATGAGTAATACTTTATTTCATAATGGTGGCTCTGAGAGAAATATCCGACAAACTAGTGGCCCTTGGATATGACACCTAATAAATTTACGTTATTTTATTATAAGTTGAACTACCTACAGTCAACTCCCACCTTGCAGACACTATGCTATTATGGACTGACCTCTCTTGTTCAGAAATAACTTACACTATTGTACCGTCTATCGATTTAATTATATATAATAAATCATTTTGAAAGTCTACACTAATAGTTATATTGAAGTTTATTATTCTTGTTAAAACATGGTTTTGAAGCACACTTTTAACACACAATAAGTCCAATGACATGGCTAAAATTTTACAATAAAATGTTAAAAAGCTCAAACGTTTTCAACTAAAAAGTCATCATCAGGAGTATGGAAATTTGCAGTAAGCACATAGATACATTGCTTTAGGTTATTCCCGTAGGGAACAGTTGTGCAATAAAGCAATTCACTTGTTTGTTTAATGATGGGGTCTTTTGTTTGATAAAAAGGCCTTCAACTATTTTCCGCTTCATAAAACCATGGGCTGGGAACAATACTTTCCATGTGAAAGTATGTGATGGAAAATGTTTTATGTGTCTCGCTGGTTCAGACTTGTGTGTCAGATCTTTGTGTTCAGCAATTCTTGTTTGAACTTTCGCATAGACCAAATTCATAAATGGCGGCTGATATAATCCTCTTTTGTTTGCATTCAAATTGGTCACACTAGCCTCGTTCTTGAGTCGGAAAAACAAAAGAATATGTTATCCTAAACGCGGCTAGTGAGGCAAATTTGAATGCAGACAAAAGAATATTATACTGGCCGCCATTTATGAAGAGGTCTGTTGGCTCTCCAATGTAATTATCTCCACAGGAACAGTCTCCTTGGTAAACTATATGTGACGGGTTCTAAGTAAATAGTTTTTAAAAAAACTATAGACTGCATCGGCGGGTAGGTAAAACGTATGATAAAATCAACCGAGGGT
>JANSTR010145998.1:0-11422 GCA_025434805.1 Antipathozoanthus remengesaui | reverse complement strand
TATGTGGATGCCATATGTTCTTGTTTCTGTGTTAGTACTTGTTCTGTTAACATCAAGAGGATTATAATGCATAGTATTTGATATTTTGTACAAGAGTGGCGTATTCCTTTTCAGTTTTATGCAAGAAACAATGCCGTTGTTTAAATCAGAAGAAATTTTGGGGATGGATAGAACCGTTTTTGAAAGCAGAATGTACCTTCGTTAATATTCCGGATACTTTGGAGTTCAATCCTCAAGTCGATAAACTGTAAGGTTCTTGATTTTTATATCATATTTCTTCTCTCTCAATGACACTTGCCTATAAACTTGTGCAAATAAAGGAACTTTAAATCTTCCATTTGTTCCCTTATGTACCAGTCATTTGAACACGTGCCTACCCACTGGGATAACCGAGTCACTTACTTTCCATGAAAGTCAGTACAAGCCCAGTATATACGTGCATGGTCATTTCCGTCACACTCCAACACCCTAGACAATTTACAGAAGGCATGCATTGTGAGCTTTTTGTTGCTCATATCCTGATCCAAAACATAATGCAAAAGAAATAACAAAGTAACATCAAAACAAAAGACTACAAATTGTTGCATAGGATTTTAGGCAACTTGCAAGCATGATCATTCCCACAGAGTGTCCAACCTACGGACCAGCTGCAATTACGACCTTAAGAGGAAACTTTTGCGAGTTCCCACGACGCAAACGTCTAAGGAAACTGCTAACTTTTGGAATTTGGAAGCGTAAGGAGGTTCAGTTAAACAGTGTTCGTAGTTTTCACGTTCACTCGTCACTCCGCTGTTGACGGTCAGTGGACGGTCTGAGAAAAAAATTTATAATGACGGGTCATTATGAGATTACCATAAAATCTTCTGTTGCCAGGAACCAATTAGAGCGCGCGTACTATCGTGGCCATATAATAAATTGCATTATTACATAGCTAGTTGATTGGCTTTTTTGTGATTGGTCAACTGTAGGTCCGTAAGTTGCCGTATGGAACTCTATTTCTCGAGCGGCCGTCATTTACATGCAAAGTTTGCTTATATTTTTCAACAAAGCCATATAATTACCAACGAGCCAGCCGAGTGCGGACGCGAGGCTGGCGAGGCGGCAGCATACTAGAGCCGTGCGAGGATATAGTGTACAGGCGGAAAAAATCTCGAGTGATTCGGAGAGATGTAAGTAATGTCAGATTTATGACCTCATGCCAAGATGGCGGATTTAATCCTCGTCGGACAAATGTTTTTCCATAAACAAATGTAAATCAGTGATTAATTGAAATCAATCGTGTGTTTTTCGGAACTAAGTCAAAATGGTGGCACTGCCACTGACGACTTGGCGATTTTGCAGATCTTCGTGGGTCAGTACACCATCATAGTCTGATTGCCTATCGTTTAGATATATGCCTAAAAACATTTATAGTTTTTGCTGCCTTTGAAAGAATTTCATTACGAAGTATTCAAAGTATTCACGCACGCAATCGATTTTAAAGGAAATGTATGAGATTTTTGATATTCTTCGACTGAAATGCAAATAAAATCTCAATTTCTGATGTCTCATTATCTCTAATCAATTATTCTTGCAACTGAGAAAGGTCTATTCTCTTTCACATGTGCTTTTATGGAGAAAATTGAGTTGCTAACTGTCTCGAATGTTGGGTCAGTTTTAAAGGAAATGTGTGGCATTTTGGGTATTTTTCAAAACATTCCAAAACCCTATTATTTTAAATTATTAGATTTTCAGAAAAAAATATTAACCATGTTTTATTACGTTGCTCGTTGGCACTTAGCGAGAGCTACACCTAGTAAATATCTTATTAGTCTCGTTTGCTCGGTCTGTACGGTAAGTTATGGATCCTCGTTTTTTCCTTCCCAATTTTTAGGGAAGGAAAGAACTCGGTCTATAACTTACTGTACGGACCTCTCCGTCGGCTAATAAGAAGTATCTTTATAATAGAAGTCATGCAATATAGCCTAACTCAGACCTCGATCCACCTATTGCTTTCTGTGAATTAACGTACAATTCGATCCAAATCTTCCAGAAAATCTCCGCAATTAGTAGTGAAAGGCGTGAAAAATACAGAAGTCCCCTGACTACTAGGGAACCAAAATCAATTGAAAACGAGGTGAAAACTCTCGCTTTGCGCTGAAATGAGTTGAAATGTTTGTATATATAATCATCTGAATCTTTGTTGACCATGCTTTTAGAACGTACTGTGATCCTACTCCTATGATTAATAAAGCGCGGTCTAAATTTGGTGTTAGTGGTGTCCTGCATGCTGAACCCAACAGGACTTGCAACTAGTCTGTCAGATAGATAACATTGCTTGATTTATACCCTAAAGGATAATTTAAAGAATACAACATTTTAGTTGTCCAGCTGGTAAAGGAATCAGATCGATCTATCTTTTTGCATACTAAGCGCCTCTTGTCGTTACACATCAGAGCCTGTCTCTGCATTCTTCTTAAGTTTAGCATAAACCAGATAATTGCGTAAGTTGGTCGGTCTTCGGAATGCTATGAGCGCCATCAACGTCATCATCAATGCTTTTTTGCATCTCTCCCAGCTATGCAGAACTGGATGAAATTCCCTGAGCATCGATTTAATGTTCTAATTATGTTCTGTACTGTTCTCGATGTGCTGTGCGTGTTTTGTTAGCATTGATAATTTTAATTATAACTAAATTTATGGTTCATTAGGAAAGCTTCATCGCTTTGTAGGTATCTCATTGTTACTTTGACAGTTCATATACTTTGGTTCAGTTTCTTTAAATACATGAAATAACTTGACAAAACTATGAATTCAAACTATTTACGACGGGTTGAAATTGTGTTTAAGAGTACTGGCTATTAACAACACGCTTACTCTTCAATCGAGGCTGTTTGTGGGCCTACCAAACTTACAGTACTTGTAAGTATAGATACATGAACGCAATTCAATATCAAAGACTTTCAAATTTAAATTTATACTGAAAGGAAATGATAATTATTTGTAAGGGGTAATGTAATATGCATGGTACCCAACAATCCTTAGATACATGTCAGTGATTTTCTTTAATATGGCTTCCCAACAAGCTTCCTTTCCTCTTTGTGCAATGTAATAATATATTAACCTATAGTCATATCTGGCTAAATATATTTGAACTTGAACTTGGATTTACAAATGATAAAAAGACGAACACCAAATGAGAACTGAAAACATGTGATTCACGAAAGATTTTAACTGAATCTCACCCGGGACTTTCTCGGGGGAATTGGCACCCCTCAATAATTTCATTATAATTAACAACAAGCTAATAGAACTTGACACAATTATTGCCTTTGACAAACTTTATTTCATTTCGGTACTTAGAATTCCTAATTGGCTATGGCGTCATAATGACGTAATAATTTAACACATTTAATCTTGTGATATTTTCGGTATATAGGTTATATCTTTCTTTTACAATATATTGTTCAAACATCGCCTCTATTATTACAACTTTCATTTGGAATACGTTGTCCACGATACCTTATAAATGACGTAATGATGAGGTCACCAACTAATATTCCTCAACAAAATTACTAATACTGTTTTAATTTGATTTTTTTGTCAAAATATTTTTCAGAAATTATATGCGATCTCTTGATAAAAAATATCTTTAATTTACAAAATGAATAATAAATATTGGTAAATAAACAACATGTTTTGGCAGTCATTAATTATGTGTTAATAAATGTCATCCAGGATTCTGAAAAATAATAAATTGGAAATTCTCGAAAATGGGATATTTTATGGTCTCCCTAAACTCAAATTTCTGTAAGTATATAACTAAAGTAAAATTGTCACAAAATTGCACTCCAAATGATAATTTACTTTTATTAAACAACGTAAATAATTACTAAACTTTTATAATAGTTTGAGGTTAGGCAAATACCTTAACATTGTCTGATTTTGGGAGAGGCGGGAGTCAGAGAGTAACTAACCTATTGTTAACCATCGAAACCTTTCTTCATGGCCAAGTAATTTCCCTCAACTTTCGTTAAGTAGCTAATTACAGTTTGTAACAGCACTGTGATACCCCAAAATATAATATGAGGAGTTCGAGATTTAGTAAGGTACTGTAATGATACTCAAGAAGATACTCAGTAAGGTACTGTGATGCCTCCTGGAAAGTACTGCCATACCACATGAAAGGATTGTGATATCACAGTAAGGCGCTATCATAACCAAGGAAGGTACTGTGATAACCCAAGAAGGTATTATCATAACCCAGGAAGGAAATTAGATACTCCAGGAAGGCATTATAATAACCAATAAGGTACTGTGATAACCGAGAAGATACCGAGATACCCCAGAACCAAGGAAGGTGCTGTGATAACCGAAAAGGTACCAAGATACCCCAGGAGGGCACTATGATAACCAAAAAAGATACTGTGATAATCCAAGAAGGTACCGAGATACCCCAGGACCAAAGAAGGTACTGTGATAACTCACGAAGGTACTGTTATACCCCAGGAAGGTACCGAGATACCCCAGTAAGGCATTATATCAAACATGAAAGGTACTGTGATAACCCAGGAAGGTACTGTGGTACCTCAGGAAGGTCCGAAATAACCCAGGAAGGTACTGTAATAACCCAAAAAGGTACTGTGACACCCCAGCTATGTTTTCTTATAACACAAAACTGTGATACCCCAGAACGTACTATGAAGATATTGGTACTGTGGTGCTCCTTTCCGCATGGATTGCGATACCCCAGGAAGGCACTATCATAACCAAGGAAGGTATTGTAATAACCCAGGAAGATACTGAGATAACCCACGAAGATTCTGCGATACCCCGGGAAGGTACTGTGATACCCCAAAAGGGTACTATGATAACCAAGGAACGTACAGAGATAACCCAGGAGGCACGAGGATACCCCAGGAAGGTACTCCTATAACCAGGGAAGATGCTATGATACCCCAGAGTCGGCAGGATCTGGACGAGCCTGTTAGGGCAAGTTTAACTACAACTCGACAATTAACTTGAAATACCCAGCAATATTGGCCAGTCTAATAAGATGTTTATTATTATGCGATGGCTTCTTATTTCTTTTTTATTAGTTTTATACAAAATAAAAGCAAACGACAACAATCGTATGATACCCCATGAAGGTACTGTTATACCCTAGAAAAGTACTGTGATATCCTAGAAAGGTATTGTGATATAACCTCAAGAAAATAATGTGATACTAAAGAAAGCCAATGTCATACCCCACGACATTACTGCGATAATCCAGGAAGGCACTGATATACCCAAGAAAGATACTGTGATAACCTAGCAAGGTTCTATGATACCACCGCAGGAAGGTACTGTGATAATAACCCCAGTGATGTACTGTGATGCCCCAGGAAGGTACTCTGACAACCCATGAAGGAACTATAATAATATTGGTAGGTACGTTGATAACCAAAGAAGGTACTGTGATACCCCACGAAGATACTGAGATATACCAGAAATACTAAGGTTCAATGATGTACCAAGAAGGTACTGTGTTATCCCATGTAAGTACCATGATACCCCAGGAACATATTGTGATACCCCAGGAAGGTACTGTGATAATGTTAGGAATGTACTGTGATAAGCCATAAAATTACTATGATACCCCAGGAACCCGTTGTAATACCCCAGGAGTTACTTTGATAACCAAGAAAGGTGGCAATATATTGCCACGAAAGTACTATGATACACCAAGAAGGTACTGTGATACTCCAAGAAACCACTGTGATGCCTCGGAAAGGTAATGTAATACCCCATTACCCCAGGAAGATACTGTGATACCACAGGGAAATAAGGTGATAGCCCAGTAAGATACTATGTCACCCCAGGGAAGTACTTTGATAACCCGAGAAGGTACTGTAATACCGCAGAAATGTATAGTACAGTAATACCCCAGGAAGATAGTTTGGTAACAAGCGAAGGTACTGTGATACCTCAGAAATATGCTTTGATAACCAGAGAAGGTAGCTTTGTATCCTCAGAAAGGTACTATGATACTCTGGGAAAGTACTGCAATCCCCCAGAAGGGCACTGTAAGTCCTCAACAAGGTACTATTATACCACTAAAGGATACTGTGATACCTCAAAAAGGTATTTTGGTACACTAGAAAGACACTCTATTAAAAAGAAGATACCGTGATGCACTAGAAACATAGTGTGATACTCCAAGGTTATACTGATAAAACATTCGCCCTGATTTATCAAAAATCGCAGTATAGAGTGATAGTTGCAGCGACAGACAACTATTAACTCCCGTTGATTTCCTGACAAAAACAATATTGGCGTCCAAGTAGAGCATGCCAGACTTTAGTTTATATTTTGACTAAGAGAAATGAAAAAGATTTTAATTGCAATATATTAATTGCTGACTTGATCTCCAACAACAAAGGTCCTGGAACTGAAACATCTGAACCAAGATTTAGTGAGCTTTGTACTTCAGAAATAAATAGCATATTTACAATTTACTAGTATATAACAGTCAGTAGCATATAGCTTAAGACCCGGTTGTACGAAGCCTGGATAAATCTTCACCGGCGGATAAATCGCTATCCAGCGGATAATTTATCCACTTGCGTCATTTGGGTTGCACAAAGGTTGGATAGCGCTATCCGTTCTCTATTCACCGGATAAAGTTATCCAGCTCCAGGTAGGTCGTATAAGTTTTATCCGCTAGATAACTGGGTACAGTCCTACTAATAAATATAAAGTATCTCAGATAAATTGCCTATTGACAACTCTTGCACCAAAAAATTAGTTTTTCAGTTTTCATTGTTGCCTGTTTTCTCGATGCCGATTGGAATGTGACAAGAGCTACAAAACCGGAAAAATCAGGCAAAACACAAACCACGAAGCGTACATTAAGTTCGTAAATTTCCAGTGATAAAATAAAATCTTACTATAAAATAAGATTAGTTTCTTGCAACTGAAAGCATTAAAATATAATCTTAGTTTCTTGATGTATAGTTTACAAAACAAAGAAAGTTCAAGTTTTTTGAATTTCTACATTTTGCTGCGCGTGGTGAGTTTGACATTGGGCAGTTAAATGGCTTCCCCAAGAGCAAGGTCAAGCAAGAGGCTGCCAATATCTACAGTGTGGTTGTTTTCTGCTTTCACTGTACCACAAGAAGTGAGATATGTTGTGTGGAACTTGCAGCAAGTACATATATTCACAAAGCAAGTGTCAAAATCCACGCTATCCTGCAACAATCTTGAACTTTGTATATGTCCACGCGGCCATGACGTCACACTAGACAGACCGGTTTATCCAAAGGATAGTTATTCGCGTCTCTATCCAGGCTTTGTGCAACTACTATTTATCCACTGGATAACTATCCGGCGAATAGGAGTTTTATCCACAGGATATAGCCTTATTCGCTGGATAAATGGATAAAGTTATTCATGTACCCTTCGTACAACCGGGCCCTGAGAGTTAGAATTTGAAAAACGGCTACGTTAATGCCTTAAAGGGATAAAGTTATCGAACTTACTTTGAAAAACGGCTACGTTAATGCCTTAAAGAAATAAAGTTATGGAACTTAGAGTTACAGTTTGGAAAATGGCTAGGGTTAGTGCCTTGGGAGTAAAGTTATGGAACTTCAGTTAGTGTTTGAATGTAAAGAACGGTATATTCTGACAATCTCAGACCTCTGTTATTTCTACCATTTGTCTGCCTTTTCAAGGAGTCCTTAGAATATTGGTGGAGTATCGTCTGAGGATGGTCAGCTTGTGTTTTACTACAGGAGTGCCGAAATTTTGGTGGAAAATTTTTAAATGCCCATTTAAAGCTGGCTGTAGATAAGAAGCAAATTAGGTTGAACAGTACAGAAGCTCAAAGACGAGTTTCTGGTTGATGTTAACGCTTTCACTCCCATGGCCACCATGTTCACTCTCTTCAACATCTATCTCCTCACAGTATCAATATAAAATAAGTGTACTGATGATGATAATGAAGATGATGCTGTCGATGATGATAAGAATGACTGTTATGATGATGAAGATGAAAATGACAATAAGAGTAGTGATGATGATAATAAAGACGATGGTGTCGATGATGATAATAAGAATGACTGTTATGATGATGAAGATGAAAATGACAATAAGAGTAGTGATGATGATAATGAAGATGATGGTGTCGATGATGATAATAAGAATGACTGTTATGATGGTGAAGATGAAAATGACTAAATAAGAGTAGTGATGATGACGATAAACGGATGATGACAATGTAGATAGTTTTAACTTTATATTCCATATATAGTGCAGTCGGGCTTTTTTGGGAGAATGGCTTATACTAAATAATAAATTATTATTTATTATGACGATGGTCGTACTGACCATAAGAACCGGTGAAGGTGGTGATGAATGAGGAGAGTGACGATCACTGTGAATAAATGATGATGACAGTCATAATGATTGATGGTGATGATGACGATAAAGAGTATGACAGTGATTACAATGCATGGTCATAGAATGGAGTGGTGATGACAATAGTGATGATATTAATGATGGTGATAATGGAAATGATGAGTGTGAATGGTGATGATGACGATAAAGAGTATGACAGTGATGACCAGTGATGACAATGCATGGTCATAGAATGGAGTGATGGCAATAGTGATGATATTAATGATGGTGACGATGACAGAAATGATAATGAGTGTGAATGGTAATAATGACGATAAAATGATGATGATACAGTTTATAATGATTACAGTGAAAATGGTGATGGTGATAATGGTGATAATGATGATGATGATGATGATGATAATGATGATGATGATGATGATGATGATGATGATGATAACTAGTAAGACGATAATGATGGTGAAAATAATGACAATATTAATTGTATAAATGACTCATAAACTTCGAGTTAGTTCTGTTGTACTTTATCGGATCCGGGGAGTGCGTTTTTAATTTTACTATTTGAAGAAGAACAATGTCACACTCCATTCAGTTCCAACTAAATTTAGGTTCAGGCAGTTCAAGTTAAGTTGTAAAGGTGTGAATTAAACGGCCTCGTGTACCACGATTATTATCTGACATACTACTAAGTAGACTTGCCACAAGTCGCCTCACAAATCACACGAGAGGTATTTTCCAAGGAAATACTGAATGCGAGTCTTGAAGACTCAGCTATTTCCTTGAAAAATTCCTCTCGTGTGATTTGTGAGGCGACTTGTGGCAAGTCTAACTACTAGGACCAAGAACAAAATTCGCGATTAAAAAGATGTATGGCGCAGTGTATTAAACTTTCGTCTCCGAGGAAACACGATCTTTTGTTACGTATGAACGCAACACTCATGAATCACTGTGAAACAAAGCCGTGAGCGCAAATAAATATTTTTGTTTTGACTTTTATTCACTTACGAATACCATTTAACTTTAAAATATTACTGCTAAAAGTGTTTAAAATTAAACTGCAACCCAGGAACACATTAACCAATTGCGACCACCGCGACAAACTGGGCTTGGTTTACAGCCAATAAATTAGCACCTTCATTTGACTCATTGCCAGCCTTGTATCCAATTTGTTCATTTACAAAACGCACTTTTCCAAGCTCTAAGTAAATAGTTTTTAAAAAACTATAGACTGCGTCGGCGGTTAGGTAAAACGTATAATAAAATCAACTCAAAAATGTTTTCGTCAACCTTCGGTTGATTTTATTACGCAATTTTTCAAGGTCTTGTTTATACCGTTACTAGTTTTAGCCTGCCAAGTTCGCTTGATTAGTTGATAACCAACAGTTACATACTATTCAGGTATTGGCACAACTACAAATCAAAACTATAACTCTTACTAACTGCGCCGATATTAAGCAACTGTCGCGCAAAACAAGGAAAATATGACTTCCCCCGGAGGCCATACATGATACGCACGAAATATACTTTAAAGGGCTACATTTTCCACCCCCCCCCCCCCCCTCCGCACTTAATTCTTCAGAAAACCTGCCAGGAACTAACCTAAATAAAAAATAAAACGTTAGGAACAAATTATCTTTGCACTAGCTGGTACATTCTACTAAAATGTAACGGGAAAAACGGAGCCGTTTCCTGGTCAAAAGTCGCTGTGTTTAGAACCCCTCTTCAGATTCTGTTCTATTTCTGTCTTTGAGAGCCTCTAATTTTAGTACTGCAGTTCCTATTAAATTAAATTACTCAGTAAATATTGGGATGCATAACCCCAAAACAGTCACCAGCCTCAGTCGTGATAAGCTCTTTCACACTCATAAAATGTCTTAGCGTGACTCCGAAAAGTACAAAATTCGTATCAGATTACAAGATTAACAAACACTTTTATACAGTCAACACAAATTGAATCAGGAGTTCACTGCTGTGGCAGTTTCAAAAGTGGAGAGGACTGAAACACATAATCAGCAAATTACAGCGGGTTTCAGATCACTCGTCAATATAATACTTATAATGTCCGCTATGACCAGTTCCGCCGGGTACTCAGTGGTAGTAACCAGTTATAGTGTGCGATCGAACATGTATGAACGGGTTATCAGCTACATGTTATCTCCATCCCTTTTAAACTTCCTTCTTAAAAAAAGGATTACTAACGATTTGCTGAATGTTTAAAGCCAAAATGCATTTACAATTCAGTCACAACCCGGAAAATATCGACAAGCTCTCTTATTAAGTTACTCCACTATTCTGTTTTAGCAAATTGAAAACAGTACGCGCTTTTTGTCGCCTTACAACAATTATTAAAAAACCGGTATCTTTCCGAGAAACACTTTTCTAAATGCACACAAGGCCGGAAATACAGTCTTACTAGATGATTTCGGTTACATTTTTAAAAATAACAAAGGTGACATTAAAATTTCACAATAATATCTTCTTACCGTCAGACTTAAAGACGTAAAACAGCGCGACCGAGATCAGTTTGAAGAAAGACTGACCTTCAAGTGCGAATTTACTCAAATACGATACTACTTATCAGGTGATATTACGAGATGAAAAACAAAAATAAAAATAAATTCACAGATGTGTAAAGCAGATCAAGATGACACAGAAAAACGCCATATTTGACGATTTTTACGATGTGATTATTTCTTTAGAACGCACTCAGAAGTACGTGTGTATGAAAAAGCCGCGATCAACTGAACTGGCAACAAAAGGTGTGTTTTCAATCTTAAACGGCAAGAGTTTTCAATTCCGTAAGAGTAAAACAACTGAAAGTATCATTCGCATAAACAACATCTTTATTCACAATAGTTACCCAGTACTGGTTGTGTCACGTTCTGTGTCAACAGTTTCGCTGTGAACGCGTTGGCTGTAAATCTCTCAACAACTGAAACCACAAATTGTGCTGGAGTAAATTACTCACATCTATTAACCTATCTATTTTTATAAACGGGATACTTCCACGGAAAACTATTGCCGTTTTGCTGAAGCTAAGAAC
>JANSTR010145987.1:0-11422 GCA_025434805.1 Antipathozoanthus remengesaui | reverse complement strand
GTACCGGGTATTATAAAAATTAAAGAGGTCCAAATAACCCCCCCCCCCCCTTGAACCTTTACGTTGTTCTCTGTAAGCATATACATTTTAAGGGTTAACGTGGAATACCCTCGTAAGGGCAATGTATGTCCCTATAGAATAGGTATAGGGTGCCACAAGTCTATTAATACCTCACTATTAGTTCATGTTATCCTCTACAAACAAGACTTTCATTCCTCCTATTTCTTTCTTTCGCTTCAATCCACTTTACTCAGATAAACTCAAGTTTGCTGTTCTACTTTATTTTATCTCACCTTAGAACCAAATTACCAAAACGAATATTCCAAGGGTAAAACATATGAAAGATTCAACCGAGAATGCTCCGACGAAGGGCTTGCCCTCGAAACGTCAGCTTTCTTCCAAATTTACGGCGCGGAAAATTGTTTTCTTCAACCCGCGGTTGATTTTATTATACGTTTTACCTACCCGCCGACGCAGTCTATAGTTTTTTGAAAACTATTTACTTAGAGCTATTCCAAGGATACACGTCCAATCTCATGATCAGTTTTGTTTGAAGTCCTGATCACAGCGAACCCTTAGCTGGGCCAAGGCACATTACATTAATATTTACGACTAGTACATAAATATATCAAATCACAAAGTGGTTAACCGTATAACAGGCTAGTATATTTAACATTATAAGGATATTTCTACCTGTGACCTTGGGCGCGATAACCTTGTAGAAGGTGTCACGGTCTAACTGTGGTATAAGTTGATCGTGCAGCACCATGGCTGTTAAGACAATTCCAGCCAGGCTTGGTAGCCTGGCCAAGTCATTTGTCTGAAGGGCCATCATCTGTTCATGACTGGATACATCATATTGAACGATTTTTATCTTAGAACCAGATTCCTTCTCAAGAGCAGCAACCTCGTCTAACTTGTTCTGTGAAGGAGTGGATCGAGCAACCAGAACTATTGTTCCAGCGCCTGGCGGGGTACAAAGTGAGTGACAGTCAAACAGACAAGCGAATGAGCAGACTGATAGATAGTTGTCATTATACAGAACATGGAAACGAAACTGATACAGAATATCTCAAATACCAACTTTTATCGAGTATAAAGAAAGCTATATGGAGGAAAAACCTCAAAAAAGCCTTGATTTGATAGGGTTAAGCAACACCGTCCTCCCCATACTTTACTCATACTTTACCTTTGTTGGCCATCCAACGTGCTACTTCAAATCCAAATCCCCTGACTCCACCCACCACCATGTAGGTACGATCGCGCTTCAGCCCACGTCGGTCTAATCCTGCAGGTAACACTTCTATGTTGGTTGACACATCTTGTTTTGTGCTGTACGAGAAAGACAACAGTGCCGCTTCCACTTTTCCATCACTTGGCAATGACTCTGGTGATACATGTGTATTGCTGAATGACAGCACGTTCTCTTCTCGTGAGAAATTCAATCTAGTAACGATGTCACACACACTTGTCTCTCTCTGCTCCACTTTAAGCGCTAGATTCAAAAAGCCGGAGATCTTTAAAAGTTCCATGCTGGATGCCCACAATTCATGGAACCTGTCTGGAGGGTCTAGTATATCGTTGTACGTCAGAACTTGATAGGAGACACGTTTATCTGAGGATATAGTGACGTGTCCAGGAGACGTTCTACCAAGGAGAATCAGCTTTCCGCCAGGTTTGAGAACTTCACAACTTTTTTTCACACTGTTAGGAAGAGGTTTGTAGAAAAACAAAACAGCATCTGTCTTCCCTTGTAAATCCCTTGTGAATTCTGTGGTACGAGATTTTTGAAAACAGAAATTGTAGGAAACAGAAAATTTACAGTTATAGATACACGAACATCAATCATCCCAGTTACACTCGCCCTTTTTAGAATAAATTACTATTTCGGAGTCAAAGTTTCAAATGTCAAGCTTCCTGAATGAGGATGCCCTACCATAAATAATATTAGAAAAGATATAAACTATTTAACCGAAATGATAAACCGAGGAATTGTGCGTTATCGCATTTTTGGGCAATTTTACGAAATCCGTTTCAATCATCCTCGAAATTAAGTAATCCGTACCGTCATTTAATTCCCACTCACAACCTGATCGTATGAGGAATTCCCACCCAACTTTTCGCGCCTTTCTGGTCACATGACTTGTCTGCTGTCCGTAGCAATATGGATCTGACAGGCGAAGGAGTTGTAGTGGTTAGAAACTTTGATGGGGTTTTCTTTGAAACCAATAAATCAGATTCTTAAAGTTTTGAAAGAACAGCGTAGTGATATAATACATTTCTTCTTTAGATCCAGAAAGTGAACGACGAAAGGAAAAACAAGTAAGTGAGATTGTAACGACTTGCGTAGTTCTGGTTTATTAGTCTTTTCAATGGCATCTTCTCTCGTTTCTTTCCATAACACAGTCAACCTGAATTTTGAATAAAAATTCAAACTGGTACTAATATCGGAAACCCTGAAGAAATCCCATTTTGAAAACTGAATCGAATGCACACGCAAATTTGATATTGATATTGGTTTTATTGATCCGATCTAGGTTTTAGATGAGTTGATCTAGGTTTTATTGATCCGATCCTGGTTTTACTGATCCGATCCAGATTTTATTGATCCGATCCGATCCTGGTTTTGTACCAGACGATGGTATCCTACGAAATCGCCACACTCGTGCTGCCAAGCTTGTCAAACAACAACGCATTCTATTTCTATACTTCCTAGATCTCAAAAATCTGACTTCAATAACAACATAAATTTGCATCAGGTTGTAAACAAAGAGAAATCAACACGTAGAACTCTACGGGGACTTAAGTCAGCATGCACAAAATCATAACAATCTGATTGTTGTCGCTTCAAGAGATGTGAAATCTGCAGTCAATCTCCGCTCAAGTCCTCTCTTTCAATGCTAGAATGCTGCTTCAAATAAACTGTGCCCAGCAGACATTGCTTACTACATATCTGAACAAGACATCGATGTGTGCTGCCTAACTGAAACATGGATGACTGAGAGCCGGTGAATTTATAATTATGATTTATGTCCTCCTGGCTATGATATAAAATCTATCCCTCGCTAAGATTGTCGTGGTGGCGCTCAAGCTGTTATTCTTAATAATATTCGTTGTATTTCAAGCCCAATTGTTGCAGTACAAACTCTTTTCAATCATTTGAACACCTGAACACGGACAATTTACACCCTCACCCAAGTCAATAAACCTAACGGTTATTTGTCGACCACCCAGATCTGATAAGAATACTATCCCCGTCACGGTTCAGTTAAATAGCAGAACTGTTTGCCGCCGTCTCCATGTTTAAACTGGTTGTCTACTGATAAGTGGCGACTTCAACGTACAGGTAGACAAGCCTGAGAATTGTGTTGCAGCCACGTTCCTGTCAATTCTAAATCGTTTGGACTTGTACAACATGCCAATGTTTTTACTCACGTTGCTGGTCATACTCTCGATCTAGTTATTATACCGGCAAGGACTGTGATTTGTTGACCCGTTTTCTTCTGGCAACAATGGCGTCATAGAGCCCTTTCTGTCAGCATAGAGCGAACTATAGCACGAAGACTGCTCTCTTGCGAGTATTTAAAGAACCGTGTTCACTTAGGAGTGGTTTGCTATTGTTAACATCCATTACCACTGATAGGAATGGTGAAATGTCACTTGGATAACGTCAAGCAACTCTAATAGGCTGTTTGCTGGTTAAAATGAAGTACAGGTAATGAAAACAAGTATTGACGCCGATTATATTTTCTCTGAACAAAGTCAACCACGCCCTGGTGAAGACGGTTCTTTAAGGTGACGTTTTTTGTCAACGGAAATGGCCTGATCAATGGAAAGTCACCATTCTTGTACGTACTACTTGACCTTTCAGTAACGTTCGACACCAGTAATCACCATATTCTATTACATCACCTATATACACGTTTTATGGTCTATAAATAGCTCACTATCAGACGCAGAAGTACTACAATTCGGGTTCCTAAAGGGAGTGTGTCCTTGGCCCATTTCTGTTCCTTGCCTATAAGTCCATATCTTTGGGTGATATTATCAAACGACGTGGCCTGGGTTTTCACCTGTATGCAGATGACACCCAGCTTTATATAGCCTTTGACTATCAAAACATCTTGATGTCCCTTGACTCCATTCTGTCATTAAGGATATGCTCAAGTTCATTCTGTGCATTATTGGCTCGTATCAACAGCTGTCTAAACTAAATCTCCCCTTAGTCCTTCATATTGAGGTATCGAATATCATCACTAAGGAGGCTTTTTAAAACAAACCTGGGAGTCATTATGGATAAATACCTAAAATTTGATTTGTTTACACATTTTAAAATCACAACCCGTTTTGATTACTGAAATTCACGTCTCCATAGTTGTAACAAATCTTCGGCGCAACGCCTCTAGCTAATACAAAACGTTTAAGTTCCGAAGTTCTGCGACATCACACCTTACCTCAAAGATTTGCATTGGCTGCCAATACATACAAGAAATAAGTTATTGTTTTTACTATTGTTTTTAAATGCATTCATGGAAACAGTCCTTGCTACTTATCTGACCTTTTTCTATACCGAAAACAGTGAAGCGTCCTGTCCTAAGATCGCAAGTCTTCCAACAACTTGAACTGAGTTCCAAGGTTGTTTCAAGACCAGCACGAAGCACTGTTATCAGCGTGTTCTCCATCTCTGCATCAAAACTCTGGAATCAAACTTCCCTCCCATATTCAAAACAGTCCCAGCCTCATCATTTTTAAATCCCAGCGTAAAACATTCTTCTTTAAGGAATTCCTTGAAATAGTTTAAAATATTGTTGTAATTGTTTTTTAAGAGTGTAATTAGTGTAATCAGTGTTTTTGAAAAAAATTTTTGTTAGAAATAGGCACTATAAAAACCTCATTATTATTTCATTTATTTGACTGTACAATTATCAGTACCTGGACATTGTGCATCAGTGACGTCCAGAGCACCCAGTGCCCTAAGGTATCGTTTGGAAGATTCCAGACTGGGATCTGAGGAGGTACAAGTGACTGAATATCCCATTGCTTGCGCAACAAGCAGCCCTACTAGACCCAAGTCTCTGTTGGCTTCGTGGATAACAATCTGCACCCCTTTAATATCATCCGTCACGTGTTGGAGTGCATAGGAAGTCAAGGCGAGACAGCTTGGCAGTGTTGCTCCTTGTTGGGGGCTCATATTACAAGGTTTGGGGAGCAGGCTTTTCTGGTTCACGAAAAAAAGATTGCTGAGTCTTGCCTGTTGAGAAATTCCTATCACGAGGTCTCCAGTCTTTAGTTGTACTGCAGCTGTGTTGGTGCCCTGTACAGGAATTGTAACTCTGCCACTGAATCCAACATATTCTTTACACTCATCGCTGAGACAGTCAGAAATGGTTGAAGGAACCCAGAAGTTGGTCACTTGAAGTTGAACATCGTTTTCTGAAGCACGAGTACTTTGAGTGTCTCTTTTCAGACAAATCTTTTTTGTCTTTGGGTGAAGTGTCAAATAGACAGGGCTAAGGCTTTCAGTTTCAGACTCGCACTGGAATCTCTTACTTGAAATGGTTTGTGAGTCAAGCTTAAATCTTGTCACACTGTTCACGAACCTCTTTCCTCCTCTAAACGCTATTTCATCGTCTGAACTCTGAACCTGCAGTTGGGAAAAATATTTTTACTTGCGCCGGAGGCAACGAGTTTAGATTTGTTGTCCGTTTTTTGTTTTTGTTAATATTTGTGTCGAGATTGTACTATTGATGCGCTGAGCAAACACTGTCGCCATGACACAGTAGTTAATGCAATCAGTCTTTCTTCGAGTCCGAGTTCGAATCATGGCCAAGCGAACTTATTTTTTCTTATTTTTTTACCTTATTTGAAGCATTCAAGGCTTGTCAGTCTTCCTTTTTAACTTCATTCCAGTATTTATCATAATTTAAAACATCAGGAACAATAAAGGAATGGCGCTCTATTGACAAATACATGTGAAACCTGCGCAAGTAAAGGTTGCTAGTAGCGTCTTGTTAATATATAGAGAGTAGTGCGATTAGGAATATGTGTTGGCAAGTAATTTTAAAAAGCTCTGATTACCGTGTGATCATGAATGAAAACATACCATATTTACGATATACAATCTTTTATATGTACCATTCTTTGACAATATTTGGATGGTTAGACCTGTTTAACAACAGCAAAACTTTTATTAAAAGAAGATAACACTTTCCAGTCGAAAACCTATAAACTCTTGGTCCTCTATCTAAAAATTAAAACTTCATGCAACTATAAAAGACACTATTTACATTTTTAAGATCTTCGCCCCAGTTCTTTTATTTATTAAAAATCCACTACATCCAACAAGTGACCCCTACTGAAAACCCCAATGACAACAGATTTAAGAGGTTTCCAATCCAAAGCCTGAAAAATCCCTTTAAAAATAAATTTTAAAGTTATCAAAAAGAACGAAAGCAACCTTTTGGTTGGACAAGAGGTTGTTGCTATAGCCTATACTCGCGCTCAGTAATCCAGTCGCGAAAATCGAACGTAGCAAGCCGGGATTACTGAGACGAGCGGTGCAAAATCGCACAAATGATAAAATGCGAAACAGAATCAAAGGAAATTTGAGCGGTATTAGGACCATTTGAGATATAAATTATAGAGTTTGAGGCAGTGAGTCAAATAAGAGGTAATCGCTGATAAACATACGTCTCCGGCTCGACGATTGAAATATTAAATGATATATTCATAATCGTCAATATAAGAATAACCATATAAGGTGGAGTCTCCTACAAAACGAACGCAAAAATGACACAAGTTTGGTCAATTTTATAATCTCTAATTGTTCGAAATGGCTTGATATTTATCTGTGCAGCAGCCGAGGTGCGAAATCCAGCCAGAAGCGCATGGACCGGCGAAAGCCTTTAGACTTGTATCATAAAACCCTTGGAAATTTGGTTTATTAATCTGCAACTATAAAATGCTGGAGATTCATCTGTGCGCATGCATCAGCCGAGGTGCCAAATCCAACAAGAAGCACTGCGTCGGCGGATAGGTAAAACGCATAATAAAATCAACCGCGGGTTGACAAAACAATTATCCGCGCTGTAAATTTGGAAGAAAGCTGACGTTTCGAGCGCAATCCCTTCGTCCGAGGTGTTCATTACTCTTGCAGGCCACGAGTCTAAATTTGCCATCGTTCTTTTTGTTATTTTTGTCGCACTTCATCCGCGCGTGCGTCAAGCGAACACTCTCGCCATGGCGCAATGGTTAGGGCCTCATTCTTGCATTCTTAAAGTCCGATGTTGGATTCCTGCAGTGGGAACTTTTTTCACTTTTTTCGTTTTATTCCTTTTCTTCGTGAAGCACTCGGGGTTTTCTTCTTTTTTAACTTCATAGAATCTTTGCCGGAACCAAGATGTTGACAGTTTCGATAGCTATCAGCTATCATTATATTTTAAAACAGGCAGTATTTGTTATAGCATAATCGCCGATGACACTGTCGCACAATACACAATATTAAATTTCAATCGTCAATCGAGAGAGAAATAGCGACTACCTCAAACTCTATAATTTATATCTCAAGCGGTCCTAATATACCTCAAACTGAAATAAATTTTTGCCGGTTTCTTTAGAAGGGGAGGGGTTACTAAAACTCACTGACACCCATAAACGTAAGATTTCCAAACCGAAACGTTACCTGAAACAACTTAACAACAGCATATAACAAGGAAAAACATGGTATAAAGGTTAAGAATATCAAAGAACTAGTACAAAGAATCTGTAAAGTGCGAGGAGAGGGGTGGGGTTTTACAAAGAGCGGGCTTATTGGGCATTAACTTGAAGTTCTAGACAGGGGTACTTATTAGAAAGGAGGCTCTTTAGAGAGATTAAGCTATATCTGTATAATAACCATTTCACTGATTTCAGATAAATCTTTCTTTATAAATATCTAAGCTATTTTCAGTCGCATGAATTCGACATTCACATGAATCAAACAGCTCCTTTTTGCCATCTTGGTCTTGCTACGTGTTAAAATTACAGACAAAGCGCATGCGCAGGGCAAAGCTCATACGCAGCGCAATCGGGACGCATCCGAAACCTAGTCTCGGCACTTTAATCCAAATCCAGAGTAACATTACGATTCACAGTTCAAAACACACAAAGGTAAAATACCTGTATCTCCGCCGCTAGAAGATCTATCTCACTGTCATCTCCCTTACACATATCAACAGCTCTTGTTCTTACAGAAGGGACCTCTAGGGAAGCAGTTCGGCGCATGCCCCAGGCAGTGGAAGCCCAGGGAAGGACGTTCTCTTCTTCTCCAGTTATAATCTGTGCACAGCGACTTACAATAACAAGATTGCTGCTGCTGATACTACTTGATGACTGACCTTGACACTCAATAAGGCAATTGAGCGCCTGTACGGAGGCCATGAACGACAGGTCTTGGCCACGGGTGATAATGCTGTCGCCGGACGCCAGGTAACTAGCCTCCACTGGCCAAAAGTTGACAATAATCAGCTCGGAGTACGTAGAGTCAGCTTGAGTTGGTAAGACAGAACGAATTGACTCCGTGACAACGGACGCGATAGGATCTGTACTTGCTGGTAAATCGATAGCAACCACCTTCAGGAATGCCGGTACAGAAAATTTAGCTTTCTTAATAAAGAAATAATTATCAAAATTATAAGATGGTTAAAATATTATGAAATATAAAGTCAACATCAGTCTGATGATCGCGGCAACCCAGCCGTGTGAAACTCTGAGTAACTATATGCGCCTTTTAAAATTTAAAAATGTTAAACTTTATATTTTACAATATTTTAACCATCTTATAACTCTGCCTAGCACTGAGCACTCTAAAGCCGGAGTGAAACTCCATACAATTTTCTAAAGAAGTAATTATATCACTTCTAGAGTGAGAAAGAAGTAAAAGTTATTTAAGACGGGCACTACGCACGGGGGACTTTTGCTCAGTAGCTCTTTATAAGTCCCAACTCCTCCAGAACCTCCACTCCCTCCAAAAGTATATAAGTATACTAAAATAAAAAGAAAGAGTTGCTCCATCACTGGTCAACTAAGTACGTTGTTGATTCCCTAACCAGTGAAATCTTGGTCTGGAACTAAGTTGCACTTTGTGAAACTGATATTGTGTTTGCAAGTGAGTTTATGCACTAAATCATGATCACGCTAAACAGTTTTCAATATACATTGCTACTCTAGTGTGCCCTTTGAAATGCATGCTTGTTTTTATCTCACTAGAAATTGGTAATAGCAAGTTAAAGTTCTGCGAATAACTATGCATAACTTTAGAATTCTTGCTTTGAAAATTTATTTTGGCAAGTCGCAAATACTATTGTTTGCAATTAGTGAATTACCCGTAAGCACCCACCTTTGTCTTCTTCAAACCAAGATCTTTCACAGGGCGTTTTAGAAAGAAATATTTGCTGGAATTTGGTAATTACAAATGAAATAGACAGTGGATAGTATATATATTCACTCTGAGGCTCAGCTTTGGCCATTACTATCGGTTGCAAGTTGCATGATAAGGTTTTTCGTGTTTGTGTCCAGAAATAATTTCGCTCACGTGCATTCTATTTCTTATGATCTGGTGATGCTCCGACGAAGGGCTTGCGCTCGAAACGTCAGCTTTCTTCCAAATTTACGGCGCGGAAATTTGTTTTCGTCAACCCTCGGTTGATTTTATCAATCATATATCTTTTAAAAGTGTTTGCTTACTAGTAGCAGAGTTGCAGCACAGAACTCCTTCAGATCTGGCTCCAGAAATTACATCAACATGGGCAATACCTATGTCTAATCTCTTTCCCGACTCATAAATGAAAGTGTGTTTCCCAGAGTAAAATCTTTGATAAGATATTTTTCCATTTTCAATAATGCTTTCTACTGTGTTACAATTCCAATAGGTGCAAAACTTTATGGTAGAAAAACATATGGAGTAAAAGGATATAGTACAACATTCTTTACATTGACAAAGATTGCCTTGTTTATTTATACTTGATGTACCCTCTTCATTGTGGTTTTCACTGTCAATCTGCATTTCATATATCCTTACGCCCTTAAGTTCATATGAAATATTAGTTGTGTGTGAATGAAAAATGTGAAATTATTGCACTAAATTATCTAGTGAATCTATTTCTACTAATGTGCATGTGCCAGGGGATGTGTCATACCTAATAAATCTTTGCCATGAGAATCAAACACTTTATAAACCCCATTAGGATGGCAGTATATTGCTACTGCACAACTCCCAATTGTTAAAATAAATGCATTATAATTATCATTGCACAAAAAATCAAATGCAGCTCTCAGTGACATAGCATAAGGAAAGTCAGCAATGGGAAAAGAATCTCCATTTAAAACACCGCTATAACTTTCACTCATAATTACATTCGAACAAACTAACCATGGCTGGCAAATCTGTTAACAAAAGTAACATCTCTCTAGTGGATTCTGACAAGGTTGAATACAACTGATTGCCAATATTCATGATCTAGAACAGGTCAGCTGAAGAAGTAATTGTATTCCTGAAGTTAAAAATAAGGGCTGATAAAGACATTGCTACACACTGCCTGGCAGCATTTTCAGTTCCAAATATTGTTGTATTTCCCTTACTATATGGGGCAGTGATTGTTTACTTGGATCAACAATTGATGGATCTGGGTTTTGTTCAGTGTCTGTTGACAGCATAAACTCACAGTAATTAGTTCTCTGCAATAAACTTTTGAACACAGCAAATGTTCGATTGGTTGTGGCATTTATTGTGGATGCTCTGTTACTAATTTTTTGTTGTTTTCAATTCCAGTAATTGGAAGTACCTCTTCCACTTGTTGTGAACACGCTGGTTCGATTTGTGAACACGCTGGTTCGATTTGTTTTGTGAACACGCTGGTTCGATTTGTGCATGAACACGCTGGTTCGATTTGTGCATGAACACGCTGGTTTGCTTTGACTCTGTCAACGATTTGTACTATTGAACACTGCTCACTGTACCTTCGTACAGAAGATCGCAAAACACTTTCGTCTCGCTTCGAATTGCGAAATCACATGGTGCAGTGGTGCAATCGACATCTGGCCCATAATATGAACTGCAGCCAAAAGTAGCGTGGGCTCAAGTGACGCATGCCCTGTCGGGTGCGACACAAATAACAAAAATAAAAAAAAATAACGGAGGCCAAACCTAGAGTCGTTGCCTCCGGAACGACTAAAAATAGAAACGAATTACAAGAAAAATCTCCAGGCAAAAATTGAGCTTATATGCTAATAAATAACCTTGTGCGAAGCAAAATACTCAAATTTTCTTCCCAATCCACCGATTTCCCTTTCGCATGCTCGGTACGTTTGATAAGACGTGTTAATAAGACTGGGCTTTTTAGGTCATTCTGGGACTAGAGGGAGAAGGGGGCTTGATACCCTCTGT
>JANSTR010145976.1:0-11422 GCA_025434805.1 Antipathozoanthus remengesaui | reverse complement strand
TTGTAGAACTGTGAGTTTGGGAGTTAACTTTTGCTTATACTAATAACTATATATTCAAAAATATGCAGTAAACAATTTAATATTAGGAAATTCAATGCTTCTCCATGCTATGTTAACTCAAGGAGAAACCTGGAATCACCTCCGGGAATTCCATGCTTTTTCATTCCACGCTTTTCAGGAAAGCCAAATCAATGAGCTCTAAGAAAAACTGGATTTAGAAAACCCTTTAGGAAACCCTGGGGCTGAATCTTTAGGTGCTCCATGAAAGCAAGGAATTCCATGCTTTTTCCATGCCAGGCTTTCAAGGAATAGCCTGGAATGAGCTCCATAAAAGCCTAGATTCCATGGAATTCCAGGCATTCCAGACTTTCCTCTGGTGCACGGGTCTCATCGAGTTTATCACACCTCTATGAGACCGATAGTTGATTACGCTTGCTAAGTTTGGACTACGCTCTTCCTATGTGTCTGTCGGAGCTATAACGATTGCCAATTTAAGCACCCTTACTCAGCGCCGATCCTTTCTCTGTAAACGTATTTTAACAAAATTGTACAACCCACCAACAATCTGAACAGTCTCATAACTCCTAACAGAGCACTGAATTATAACCTGAGATGAGCCAATCCCATTTCTGTCCCAAGATGTAGAACGTTTTAAGCGGAACAGTTTTATTGTAGACGGCACGAAGGTGTTTAATGATAACGCTAATTCTTACAATTTTAAAACTTATACAAACCCGTTACTCAGGGTTTCCAGCATTTCAAGAAAACGAAATTCCCTGATTTTTCTCTGATGAAGTCTCAAATTCCATGATAATTATTTCAACTCATTTCCAGTTTCACATGTCTTCTATGTTGTTCCATGGCTTTAGTCTGGCCCACAATCTCCAGTTCCCCATCATGGTGTGAAAGGAGAAGCAGCTCTAGAGGCAAGGGGCGCTACTCCCCTTTGGCTTTTTAGTGTATACAATTATGTTTAAAGTTAGAGGCCTTATTTAGGTCATGCACTACAGCTACTTGTACTACAGTCACAAAGTCTACACTAAAAAACCACCATAGCCAGTCATCCAATGGATATGTTGTTTTGATTTGCAACAAGGCCAATCAAACTTCTTTGACGTTTCCCTAATTTGAGGCATTTTTCTCAAATTCCCTGACTTTTCCCTGACTAGAAAAAAAGTAAAATAATTTTCCCTGATTTCCCTGATGGGCTGGGAACCCTGTTACTGGTGCTCTGATGTCAAAAGCATTTAACTAATCTCTGATCACTTCTAATCTATGTTTTAAAAGGTCTTTAAATTTTCATATTCTTCGTTTGTAAATATATGTCAGTATAGTTTCGCAAAATATAATCATTAAGGCAAAGCGCAGCATACAAATTAATAACTTAGCTAAAGTCTCTCACCAAGTTTAGAAACAAGCATTCTCCCCTAACAGCATCAGTTACATACATTGATGAGTTTCGAGAAACATGAGATTTCGGACTGATCAATTTCGCACAATTAAGTAAAAATGTGTCGAAATTCATAGATTGAGACGTTGAGCCTTTAAGACGCCACTCCACAGAGAAGGCACCACAAAACGAAGTGCTGGATTACAGTAAGGCCATCAACTACAACAAGCGGATCACCGTCAGTCGAGTTTCAACGTAAAATCGCTGATTTAGATTATCTGGAGAACGTGAAACATCAATTTAAAAATGTCCCGCTATTAATTCGACTTTACAACTGCAGAGGTAATCGGAAGAAAAGAAAAAACAGAAAGTTAGCAGGCGTTGTCTGAGCCGTAGCTGCAGCATCACCCAACCTCTGGATCGGTGCATGTGAACTTCGACGTGAACTTTCATGGCTTAACAATAATCGAAGTAATGCCCGGAAAACCATTGGACTGTCGAAGTTGACTCGTTGTTTGGTCTCGTCCAAACTTTAAACTGTGGTTTTCAATCCACGTAGTTCAAAATATGGCGCGGAATGACTATTATTCTCCGCACATTTACACTCCGGTGAGCAGACCGGAATAATGTTAAGAATTATTCAAATAGATTCACCTGGGTTCGTCGGCCGAGATGCAAATAATAATATTAATAATAATAATAATAATAATAACAATAATAATGATGATGATGATGATGATGATGATAATGACGATGACGATGACAATAACGATAATGATAATGATAATGAAACGATAAAGTTAAAGATAACGATAATAGTAATGATAATGATAATGACAATGATAATTGTTCGATGAAGCGAGCCACCAAGTATTCAAGAACGTATTTCGGAAACATGTTTTTCTATTAAGATCCGGCAAAGTCCGCCGTAGCTTCACTTTCCTTTCCAGAATCAAGATTAGAATACTTCCGCCATAGCTTATCGAGTTGTTCTAATTCCGCAACCCTTGCAAGCATGTAACCCCAGCTCTCATCTAACCCCACGTCACTGAGCGCTGTTTCACAGTTCGTTTGATTCTGTTTTTCTTGTTGATAGCCACCGTAAGAAGTGAAGATGTTTTCGCTTGGCATTTCAGGCTGAAATACCAACATAAAAGTCCGCTTTAGTTGTTTTAGTTTCTCCAGTCGCCTTTTCATCGCATCTCGAAAGCGATCATCCATCTGCGTACAGTGACCAGCCCGCTCCATAACAATTCTCAGCTTGTCTCTCTCGCTATATATTTCTCTCTCCCTTCTCACTGTAACATGCACGGTCTTGATATTGGCGCTGTAGGCGTTACAATATTCAAAAGGCTCTTAAACGATGACGTTTTCTTACTTACTCAACAACTTTTCTTATTGAAGAGCCAACTAATTTTCACCTGCAACCTCGTGTGCATATATAGACTATATATATCACTGTATAATTAATACTTTGGCTGTATACTAAACACCCTCCAGGAAGCACATTTCGAAAGAAAGGTCATCTAAAATAAAACTTTAAGGAATAAATATAGAGTTCCAGCTGTTACCGAATAGCGCATTATCTGTGCTCTTCCCCAAGGCGACTAAAGCAAGTTTCTAAATTGCTCTTAAACCATTGTTTGACTATAAAACAGTATATTTCAATCGAGAATACTTCTGTGTTTATTTGCGTACATTATAGTATATAGCTACTTAGTCAAATAACCTTTAAATAAATTCTATAAATTTCTTTCAATTAAGAAGTAATACTTTGACCGATATTTTTCCAAAAATATACAATGATAAACAAATATAACATTAAACATTTACTGTTGTCAATATTATACCCACGCAAGGAAACTATAGTTCAAAAGGTATATATATACTTTGTTGTACTATTAGTGTCATATAATTTGCATGGCATTTTCATAGTATGTGCAAATTGATAGGTAGACAGACAAACAGATAGGTCAGATAGACATTGTATTCCACAGATGACGGTTTTCGTATGAAAGAATTTAAAACATATTTCAGTTAACTATGTTATGAAATACTTTAATATGTTATGAAATACTTTAAGATTGCAATTTGTAGAAATTTGTAGAAACCTATGTTTCCAAATTTGAGAATTTGCGACCAGAACTATGATTTAAGTACGACGAAAGTTGCCATTCTTCACCGTCCAGAATTCACTAAATTAGTAAATATTGTTATTCATTTTGTGGTGAGTACAATTTTTGAAAATGGGGGGCCAGAAGTATGTTATGAAATAATTTAAGCACTGAAGATATATATTGCTCTTCGTCGTCCTGAATTCACAACATATGCTCGCAATAATAATTGACTTTAATCTTTTAAAACCCGAAAAGAAAAACTGATTCCAAGCCGCCACAACAAAAACATGAAAAAATTAAGCATATTTTGAAATTAATTAGCCCACGTATACAAAGTGTTGAATTTGTCTGTGGAAGTGTTGAAATGCCCGCGGGGATGAACAGCATGTTTATTTTAAAGGTTAAAGCAAATTGTATTTAAAATGTCCTGTCCAAGATGGCGCTCAAGATGGCGGACGTGACGTCAACACCTTTGCTCATACTTACCATGGAAACTAATCAGTTAACAACAGCAATTTTGAAATTAATTAAGAGCTGACATGTGAAATATTATCCACACAAAATTTCAATCAAAACGGACATATATTACGAAAATTACGGGGGTTTAAATATCCTCCTGCCTTCGACCTTTATGTTATGATTCTGAACGCATACCTTTAAGGGATAAAAATAAAGAAATTTCGCATTTCCGTGCCGCCTTCGGTAATATTTACCAATTCTATTTACCAACCACACCATAACATTGTCCTAACCTAGAATTTAATTTTTATTTATTTATAATTAACATTTACAAGGAATCCATTTCTTTAAAAATGTTTAAAAAAATGGACTATTGCGCAATAGACCACTGAGTAAGATAGCCAATCAAATTACAACATTTGCATTAGATAGCGACTTGATTTTTACCAAAGATACATTAGTTCTCTGGAGCTCCAGCTTTGGCTTGATAAAGAGTAGCACGGATTGCCATTAAACCTGACCAAAAATGATGTTGTTGTAATAGCCCTGCATTTAGAATTTGTTTTTATATACACCGAGAGTGACGTCTATTACATGCATCTCTAACACAAGAGATACAACATCGAGTAAGTAGTTTGCAGTTTATCTTGCGTCGTGTGGTCCTTTGCATTCAAAATATTTTTTTCCTAGTGATCAGTCATAATTATTAAACTAATAAAAATTAAAAATTATTAGATAAAATTAAAAAACTGGGATGATTCATTAAGTAAGACTAAGAGTGACAAAATATAACAGAGTCGATAACACGTTAGAGATTGCTAGCACATATGTCTGTCGTGTTTCACGCCGTATACTCTTTAAGCACTGAAAACATTGTTTCCTTATTAAGCATCATAGCGCCAGTTTTTAAGTCCATTAACTCAAGAGAGCGACCTAGAAGATTTTAGTAACACGTCATACGTCGTGGTCGGGATTGAATGGGATAATTCCAAACGTTTGGGAAAAAAGTATTTTTTTCTGCCTATAGGCCAACTAAAAGGAAAAGCTCAAACCTATGGCTTACGGCTCCTGTGGTTAGCCTGAGAACTTGAAAATAATATTGCTAAGCAAGACCTCTAAGATCTATTCTTAGGTGTTTGCAGAGATAACAGGGACTTAGATGAGGACGGCAACGTCAACGAGAACGGTTGCTGGATTTTGAAGATCTCATTTTTTTTCTTGTTCATAAAATTCCATTTTCTTTAATGTTATTCATGAAGGTCTGTCTATATTTGGCGTTCACGTTCTCTACAAAACCCCCAATCTTGAGCACTTCACGTTCTGCTTTTCAAGACGACGGTTGAAAAGTGTCCAGGTGGTTGCATTCCAACGCGCGCTTATTGTATTCAGTAATTAAGTCCATTGTTTTGTGTCGTGCTCGTTAACGTTCGCGTTGTCGTTTCTTTTGTGAAAGGCCATTCTCTTGATGTTCTGCCACGGGTGTCGAAAAACTGGACTCTTCACCATTCCTCTTTCCTGTAATTTGATGAACAACATTGAAACTAATTAAATAACTCTTCCAAACAAGATGATTCCCTTTCTTAAACAAGCATTCCTGGTTGAATCACGGAACTACCACCAGAGCATCCCCTTCCACCCTCCCCCCTCCACTTTCCTAGTTTATGGTTTGGGAATTACGCCGATAAACTGACGAAAAAGTAGAAAAGCCAACTCAATCTAAACACTGACAAACTGAAGCTGTAAATAGACGAATTTATTTTTCTGGCGCAATAGTTTTATGTTTTCACCGACAAGTAGTCTGTATAGGAACATTTTTAAAGAAGAGAATTTAAGTATTTTTATTTATTTAATTATTGATTGATTGATTGGATTATGAATTCTGACCAACGTGACAGCATATTTATTGCATAACTTAATATACAATAATTTTTGGTTGTATTTATGCAATAAATATAGAATGCCACATACGACACAGGTATGGGAACCTCAATCGTGATACATTTGACAGGTATTGGGTACTGCATTGTGACACATTCGACAACAGCAACAACAGTATATTTATTTGAACTCGATTGTTTTACATGAGAGAAAATTACAATTATTATTCCTGGAGTAGAGTACAGGGTACCTGATAAAACCAGTGACGGTTAACGAGTTAGGCACCCTTACATTACAAGATTGTAGTAAACGAGCGGATATGCAGCAATAAAAAGGGGAAAGGGATATAAAGGAAAAGAAAGGAAAAAGCCTAAAACGCAAAAAGAACTAGGCAGAAAGGTGGTCGAAATATGGAAAATTTATAAAATAATTTCTCTACACAGAATTCACATGTGATTCGTTATTCCATATATAGTTTTTTACATAAAAAACCTTTAGTTTCCTTCCGAAGGAATTTAACATTTCCAGGGATTTTGTTCCTGAGATCTGGAAACATCATGAAATTTCAAATTGAATTTTTTTCTGATCTGAATTTGACTATGTTTAACTTCTAAAATAAAGGGCTTGGGTGATTACTGAATCCAGAAAATGTTATTATTCTGACTGCTCTTATTGGAAGGTGATGGTCTTTCTGAGATTTGAATTGTAAGTATTTCACCACGTAGATACGAGACGGTAGTACAGTTGAACAAGCATAGATAAGTGAACAAAGTGTTTAATTGCCTAATTTTAGACAAAATGTTAATGCTTCCTTGATGTTTTTAGTAGGCATTGTTTGTAAGTTCCTTCCAACCAAATGCGAATCAATTGAGATACCTAAATAATCCACATAGGGATTCTTAAGGTATAGTCACCCTTCTTCTGAGGAGGAGGGTAAATGACGAGATTTGAATTTTCAAGATTTAAGGTTAGTTTATTTGCAGGAGGAAACTATTGACTTTTTATCATTCTTGGTTAAGTGTAGTTTCCAATTATAGAACATTTTGTTTCAAATGAAGTGTTTTGTGTCATCAGCAAATATATGAAAATTAAGAATTGTTGAAGAATTGCAGATGTCGTTAATGTAGATGAGGAAAACAGTTGACCAAGTACTGACACCTGGTGTACACCACAGGTTATATATTGATATTCAGAATTTCTATTACAAAATTGAGACAAACTGCCGTCTATTGGATAAAAGAGATAAACCAACTATTTGTACTGCTTCTTACATCAATATACTTACGTTTTTCTATCAATATAATATAGTTGACACAAGTATTGGTACTGCCTTGCGATACATACGACACAGGTATGCGTGCTGCATTGTAATACATACGACACAGGTATGCGTGCTGCATTGTGATTCATTCGACACAGGTATGCGTGCTGCATTGTGATTCATTCGACACAGGTATGGGGGCTGCATTGTGATTCATTCGACACAGGTATGCCTTTGGGTGCTGCATTGTGATTCATACGACACAGGTATGGGGGCTGCATTGTGATTCATTCGACACAGGTATGGGGGCTGCATTGTGATTCATTCGACACAGGTATGCGTGCTGCATTGTGATTCATTCGACACAGGTATGCATGCTGCATTGTGATACATACGACACAGGTATGCGTGCTGCATTGTGATTCATTCGACATAGGTATGGGTGCTGCATTGTGATTCATTCGACACAGGTATGCGTGCTGCATTGTGATCCATACGACACAGGTATGGGTGCTGCATTGTGTTACATACGACATAGGTATGGGGGCTTCATTGTGATTCATTCGACACAGATATGCGTGCTGCATCGTGATTCATACGACACAGGTATGGGTGCTGCATTGTGATTCATACGACACAGGTATGCATGCTGCATTGTGATTCATTCGACACAGATATGCGTGCTGCATCGTGATTCATTCGACACATGTATGCATGCTGCATTGTGATTCATTCGACACAGATATGCGTGCTGCACCGTGATTCATACGACACAGGTATGGGTGCTGCATTGTGATACATACGACGCAAGTATGGTGCTACATTGCGCGACATACGACACAGGTGCTGCATTGTGATTCATTCGACACAGGTATGCGTGCTGCATTGTGATTCATTCGACACAGGTATGCGTACTGCATTGTGATTCATTCGACACAGGTATGCGTGCTGCATTGTGATACATACGACACAGGTATGCGTGCTGCATTGTGATACATACGACACAGGTATGGGTGCTGCATTGTGATACATACGACACAGGTATGCGTGCTGCATTGTGATACATACGACACAGGTATGCGTGCTGCATTGTGATACATACGACACACATATGCGTGCTGCATTGTGATTCATTTGACATAGGTAAGGTTGCTGCACTGCGATTTTAGGAAAATCGTTTTTGTGTAGTAGAAAAATAGAAACTACGTATACGAATTACCTTTACATATTTAACTTACCTCGTAAACAATAAGTCCCCGCACACTTATCCCTAAGCTATAGCCGCCTCTTTTATCCTTCTTGAACTAAGTAACAACGAAACAACAGTAAAGAAAATCAAAAAGAGACAAAGCTATATATCTTCAACACAGTGTCATTTGTGTCTCTAGACAATGAGATACGACCATAATAACAACAACAATATTCCCTTGTACTTACTTTGCACATAAAAAATAGATTATATAAATACACGCAATAATAAGTTATACGCAATAATAAGCTTTACGCAAAAGTAGTTACGGGAGCATATACCGGGGCATGTAACCGTGGTATGTGTCCGGATTATGTGTCCGGGGCATGTATCCGTGGCATGTATCCGGGATATATTTATCGGGTTTATGTATCCGGGGATGTATCCAAAGCATGTTTCCAAGGTATGTATTGGGGGTATGTATCCGGGGCATGCCCTGGGATATTTTTACTTGAAATTTCTCGCAATTGGAGTGGTTGTTTAGAGCTCAGAAGATAGAGGAGGGGTTAGCACTGTTCTGCACTGTTCTTCGGCGTTTTGTGATTACGACGTGAAAAAACCTACGTGATTTGTTGCAAGAAGTTGCAGCGTTTTGTAATATACTTAACCACTCGTTTTGTAATAACTCTTGCAGAATTTTGCGATACTAGGAGTCTACGCAAATTGCTAACGTAAAAATAAAATACGTTTGGCTGAAAGGACCGTTCAATTACAAGATAATCAGTACATTGGCATTACTCTTGATAATCGAACCTTTAAAACTTTATAATAAAACCAACCAAGGGTTGACAAAACAAATTTCCGCGCCACAAGGTTATAAGAATGCTGACGCTTAGAGCGTTAGCCCTTCGTCAGAGCATCTGAAAAAACAGACAAAAGACAGTGAAGGGGTTGTCGCATATTTCCAGCATATAGTTGTTTTGTTGAGTGACCCTTGCGATACGCACTGATTAGGATCCTACAATTGCATTGTGTGAAAGTTAGGTTGCAGTTTGTAGAAGACATTGCAAGTTTATTAGCAAATGCAGCAACGATTACTACAAGACGCATACGCAGGGCCATAGGTAGCAAGTTTGGTCAGAGGGGGCGCAAGTTTACTGCGTTCAACGAAGGAAAATACATTCTAATCGTGTCGTTGCTTGCGGGCTCAGACTTCATGCCATCTCAGTTTGAGCGATGTTGGTACGACTTCATGCGATCCTGCTGGCTGTGTTTGTTGAGTGAAGATATTTATCATAACAACATGACGTTTTGCTGTGATATATTTTGCAGCAAAAATCGCTGAGTTTCGTGTCGGCCTCTATGGTGAGGCCGACATGTCGTTCGTCGCTTTCCAGCAAATACAATTCCCTTCAGCACGTGGATTGCGCATAGCTTCGACATTCCTCTCGCCAGGTGGAACTGAGCCGACATTGCGTTCATTTGGAACAATGAAAAACACAGACTCAATAAATTCAACTTCAACAGACTCAGAGAAGCTCGGGTAGTATAAGTGCGGATATTATTTATATGTTTACACCATGTGAGGAAAAATAGATCCGGGGTTACGAAATTTGCATAGTGAGCAGGAAGTATTAAATTCACGGCCACGGAATCTCCGGCTTTCAGTTTCAGTGGCAAATTTTGCGTGAACCAGCCACAAACTTTATGTGTCTCGGTGATATTCACCCTGAAAATAAAGTTCTGGCGCTCCTGACATGTATTTCTCATCTGGCGTTCGCAGTGATAAAATAATTTATATTTGTTGCAGGCTAATTAAAGTTGCGCTTCCGTCTGTGATTCTCGTAAGTGTCACACAGGGTGTTTAGTTTATTTTCAAACAAAAACACGTATTATCGATACTCGGGAAATATTTAACGAAATGGATATTCAGAAACGTGATTATGGATAATGAAGAAGTAAAAGGTTTGTTTTGCAGCTCATTAATATTAGTTAGAATAATATATTACCGTTCTTACGAGGTTTTGAATTTAGGTTTCTCGAGATTGTGTTTTCTAGGTCTGAGGTCTGTGTTTTCTATGCTATGGTATTCGTCGTCGCTTTCTAAAGTCGAACGCACTTCACTGATATCTGATTACTTCTAGTATTATATTTCTTTACTTCTTGTCTATTTTGCTTGGGGAAACAATTGCCTTCCGTGAAAGCACCCTATTTCAGGAACATGTAGTTGTCTGTTCAAATATACTCAAATTATAAGTGATATTAATCACGTGATATGTTCGGAGCATTCAACTTATAATAACTAGATGATGATAATGTTAACTGATACAGCTTTCTTTCTTAAACGGTCTAAATAAATATTAATAAGAAAATTAAGAAAACAAGCTGCTTAAAATATATCTTACATAGCAGAGTTTTATGATTAATTGCAATGTAGTGTTTGTAACATAGAATCTATCCACCATTTTGGTATTAGATCAACGGTGAGCAATGGAATACTCACCCTTATTATAACCCTTAAAAACGCGGAGAAATGCAAGCCTATTTACCTCGTTTGTATGAAAAACACTATTTTGAAAAAGCATTGTGTAGATGTGATGTCTAAACACCGAAAAAGGGGGTCTGGGTGTGTCGAACAAAATAACGTGTGCTGGTAAAATCCCTTTATAAATATGTGCATGGGCCGAAGATACCTAATATTAACCGAATAGTAACATTTGCCTCCTCCAAACGTACCTTGGCTACCTTGTTGAAAATAACACCATATTCGTGTAATTTTTGAGCTTCCTGTAAGAACAGAAAATAAACAAAAACAACAATTAATAATATTTCTCAACATTCCCTGTAATCATTTTCTGTCTTGTACACCCACCAAACACGGTGGTGTGGCTGCTAAAAGAAACTTCTTATAGGTGTGTAAAGCAGCCATTATACGAGATAACAAATGTGTATCCGTAGTGACGACGATATTGCATACCAATACTGATACAATGTGTGTGCGTCCAGGTAACCTTTAACAACTCTGCGCCGTTGTGTATGAGGTTTATGTGCATTGTACGTGTGCCGGCAACCTTTAACAAGTCCACCTCCATATCTGCTTAAGCAACATCAGGAAATATCAATATTAA
>JANSTR010145965.1:1233-11426 GCA_025434805.1 Antipathozoanthus remengesaui | reverse complement strand
TCTGACCCCGGTGGGATTCGAACCCACGACCTCCGGAACAGATCACCGTTGCTCTACCAACTGAGCTACAAGGCCAACTGGGAGCTGGTCGTGGGACATTGAGATGGTGTAAAGCGGCAATGAACACGTAAGAGAGGGAGTAACCGTTAAGGTTATGGTAGGGCTATCGCTCAGAAGGAATTAATTGGGGTATTTCTATTGCACTGTAATTATAACCATAAACCACTCTATCTGTTTATTCACCAGTGCTGAGCGGCCTAACCTTAACGGTTACTCCCTCTCTAACATTTTACGAAACGTACAAGTAAAGTCAAGTAATATTACCAACCTTAGAGTGAATTTATTTACAAGTTAAGTGAAATTACTTAAACTGCAAAATTACAAATCGAAAGTAAATTAAGAAGAAGGTGATGTTGTTACTTTTACACAAAGGGTAAATTCACCACCAGTGGAAAGTAATTTTTCCAAACTGGACTTAAGAGAAATAGAAGAAAATTTACGTTGGAGCAAAGTAAAATTACAGATCTAGATTTCCTGGTTAATTGTATTTCAAGTTTGTAATTTTACAACCTTGAAAATAGAATGCCAGCAGGATGAAGTTATTTCCTCAAAGCCAATTTAAAAGTACATTTAAGATGATATACAGTAATGTTACCAACCTTGGAGTGAGTTTACTTACATGTTTTCAATTTAACTAAATCGAAAGAAAAATTACAAAAAAAGGCGATATTTTGACTTTTAACACAAAAGGTAAATTAATTACAAGTAATTTTTTCAAACTGCAATTTTACAGTAATAGAAAGTAAATTTAAGTTGGAGAAAAGTAAAATTTCAGATCTACTAGGTAAACTTACTTCAAGTTTGAAAATCGCCAACTTAATGCTGGTAATTTTACTTGCTTTAACCAATGTAAAGTCACACAAAATATCAGATAATTTTACCAAGAAAAGGAAGGCATTTTTACACTTTTAGATTTAGAGTTTACGCTATACTTTGTCTCTTCTATTCCAAAGGAATTCAAAAAGTACTTTGTTGATTTCCCTCAAAAACCTTTTATCAAATTGAAGAACAGCCGCGCGATACACAATTTTTGGGATGGCAAACGTTTTTATAATTTGAATTATTTCTGTTAGTGTCAAGCCGCTCCAGCCTTGTAAACTTTTCTCAGTTGATTTTATCATTGATTCATCAATTTAGTTTTTGGAACAATGCATCATAAGTGACTGAGTAATTGCCCTAGCATGTTTACAGACGTTTTTAGTTTCCTGTGTTACGGCGTATTATTGGACCACCCGGATGTGTCTTCTTCTTGCCTCGAGCACTGATTGTATCTTGTAATCCAATATTGTAATGATTCTGCGGTCGCTCGGCTGCAATGAAAAATCACTAGAGTTTACTCGCACGGCATTCATAGTAACATGATTGTACTCACCTTGCACCAAGTAGTAGGGGAGTTATGTCATTTTCTCCCCGAACATCCACCACTGCTCCCAAATTCAACAAAACGTTGAGAATTTCCACTCGATTGAGCTGAGCAGCGTAGTGGATTGCACTGAACCCGTTCTTATCAACTGCATCCAATTCGCTGATCTTGTTTCTAAACCAGAAGCGGACAGATTCTTTATCTCTCTCAGAAACAAGTCGGCTGAGATTGGTTGAGGCATCATATTGCCTGCACATGTTTGTCATCTTTCTTCCGTCTCTAGGTTCGTGTAGTTTGCTCTTCGTTCTCATTGGAATGTAGCTATCTTCGTCTTCTTGACCACTGCTAAATTCTAGACCTGGTCGCAGACTCGAAACAGAAGTAGACATGACGCACAGGTATAGCCAACAGTTTAATCTATTATTGAGCTCGGATTGCTGTCCACTGCACTTCAGTCAGAGTTGTTAAAAACGTGAACGCATCGAAAGACACGTTTCAGCTTCGTCTGTCGTATATAATTTAGAATCGCTAAGGCTACGATGAAAATAAATATAACAAACTGGGGCGACTTATGATTGTTTGGTTCACGAATCAGTGACTTTTGAACAAAAAACAGCTATTCGTGCCTTTGGCCACAGAATCTTGGAAGGCACAACCAGATGCCGTTCGTAAGTTTCATTCAACTGAAATGCATGCAGTTAACGGAATAATTACTCTTCGTCTGTTTGCATCTATTTACGTAAATACAAGGTCACCAAACAACCTATATTTGCTTTAGCAATATCTGGCAGTGCTTGCTTCATCAAATATTTTTAAAAAGTGCAAACGCTATTTATTGGTCGACACATACTTAATCTCTCAGTACCGGTGCGGCCATACATTTGGCCTGATTTTATATTGGTTAAAACTGTTTTGATCAGACAAAATCACTCCTTCAAACAACAAAAAATGATCGAGACGCTTTTGAAGAGTCGACAGGCGCTTTCATTTTTATCCTGATGGTGGTCGGGCTTCTCTTTCAGATACCGTATTGGAAATTATTTTTTCGTTGTCTCACCTGTCCAATTCGACAATAACCATAATTATCCCGTCTTAGTCTATTGTTCAGTTTTATTCTGCTTTATTTGTCCTGCAAACCAAGCCGCAAATACCATTTTTGTCAGATAGTTGTCATTTTTTGTGTCTTTATCTTGTCAACTATAAGGGAGTTGAAAATCGCAGACTGAAATGTCTTTGAAAGTGCCTTAGATCCTTGGGGATCACGGAAAATGTTCTTGAAAATACTTGAATTTAAGGAGAAGTCATTGAAAATCACAGAAGATATCCTTGAAAGTACTTGAGTCTATCTCCTAAAAGGTGCAGCCTGCAGGTGTATTAAACCCGAATTAAAGCCTTACACAATCTGATTAACATATAATTAATTCCACTACTGTGCACTATAACTTAATTTTCAAATAATTTTTCAGTGCACGGTCAACGGATTATACAGTTTTAGTATTAAGTAAACTTCAAGTTTGCATGAAAAGGTAATTTAACATACATGTAATTTTGGAAACAGTCAACGAGCTATATTGCATCTGAAAATGAACTGACTTCTTATCTTTACATATTGAAGTTACAAACGATCATGCTAGTGTTTCGCAAGAGCAAAACAGCGGTTTTGCATGTTTTGACGATGTGAGAAGCCATAGCTTCGGTGAAAGAACAATCATTGTTAATGTAGAGAAATGAATGGGATCTTTTCGTTTAAGAAAATTATATTTTGCAATGAATATTTAATGAAATAGACAAGAGCGAAACAGCTGAATTAAAATAAAAACAAAGAGAGATGGTAACTATGATGTAGATTCTTCTTTTATAAGAACGTCTTATTTTTGGACCGAGGCTGAATGTTCTTAAATATTTTGGGGATTTTAGCTTCAAATGTTTTTAAAAATGGTCTTGTTATAATCATATACGTATTTGGTCACAAGCTGCCGTCCAGACAATGTATGTGTATCTACAGATAAGATGCGAGCTTTGATAACTGACATGCAAGTAGATAGAGTAAAAGAAAAAATAATGAATCCTGCAAATTATTCTTGAAAACTGTCCATGTTTTTCACTCCAGTTGCAAACAATATTGCACCATCGACTATTTTGCGATTCCATGACTATACCGTAATGTAACAAAATAAAGTTCTCAGTCATTCCTCAGCCTCGGGTGTGTTTTTAGCATGTTCTTAAATTTTGGCCAGTTCTTAGCCTGACGTTCTTATAAAAAGGTTCTTATAAAAAGAATGTTGTGCAGAAATCCTATTGTGATCTGAAAAAGCATCGTACAAATTATTCATTACAGGTCAGCAATCACTATGTGATCGTTAAAAACTGAAGTACTAACGTCATCAGATCAATGACGACAATTAATTGCAGTCACGCTTCCTGCGCAAATAAAAAGTCAACAAACACGTCTCAGCAATGCAAAATATTCATATGTGTGTTCGACTCGGCAGCTGAAGAATAATACATCGTTGAACCGACTTGTGCCTTTCTGAGTTTATAAACCGTTGACTTATAACCCGACAGACTTCTTGATATATTCAGACACGTAATACTCGTCCAGTAAATTGTGCAATGAGTGTGTCTCCGACGTCCAACACTAGTGTGGAGACGAGCGACGACCGTACGAGGCTCATTAGAAGTTTGACTCCCCAGTCGTCACCGTATCTGTCCAGGAAACCACGAGGAGTAAAGGAGGCAGTTGAACTGAGTTCTTTTTCGGAGCACCGCAATCCTTCCACGTGCCTCTGTCAACTCGTTTGTGACGGAGATGTTGCGAAAGTGCTGTCGTCTTCGGCCATTGATACAGAGTTGGAGTCTGTGGATATAAATGGATTCGCTCCTGTTCATTATGCGGCTCAGCTCAACCGAGTGGAAATCCTGAACGTGTTGCTGGATGCCGGAGCCGATATTAATATTAAGGGAGAAAATGACGTGACTCCCCTGCATGCAGCAGTCCAGTGAGTACATAGAACCCTTTCCTCTCTATAGAACAGCATAAATCTTAAGCATATATACCTACTGTTGCGATAGCTCTATAGATTTCGGAATCTCTTGAATACGGGAAATTTTTATTGCCTAAAAAAGAACAATTTGAGACTATAAAGGTTAGGAATAATACGCGTTAGCTGAAATATATTAAACGGTAAAGTTTGTGGCACAAAAATCAAATTCAAAGATTTGTCCGACTCGTTCATAAATTTTATTTCTGTGTAACTTGTACTTCATTAATTTTCATGTCAATGTCTGCGATTCTCCAATATTCTAAAATATTCCTTGGGATCTTGAGATAAGTCACATTTATAGTTATTTATTTATTCATGTTCTTTTACTTTTTCGCATAATAAATTGTAATTAAGACTTAAAACTCTCTATTCTTTAAATGTCATACAGTCTAATATCATTCCTTATCAATGAAATGCCGAAGGCGAAAGCGTTGTTCGTTCTCGGTATATATGGGAAAGCCCGTTATGTATCGACCGGAATCTGAACCAAACACTAATATGAAACAGTAGAAAAAGACCCAAACTAGGCCATCCTAAAAAGCTCCTACCATCCTAAAACAAACTCCCATATTTCGAATATCTTCTGGAAAGTTAGGGTACTAGTCTTGAGTAGTATATTTAGTCTCGATAAAACAAAGGGTAATTTTACAATCGTTCTATTTCCGTGCTGTTGAGTTCAACGTAATGATTGTATTAATGTCTATGTATATATGATGATATAAGTAAAGTATAATAATATTATTATATTATTATTATTAATAATTAATAAAATAATAATAGAGATATAGTAATGAGATACTTCAACACTACCATCGTACGTAAATTACATTTAGTTATGAGCTTGGATTAACCTTGAGATTGACCTTTTAACTGAGAAGGAACCGAGTGAAGGTGAAAGGTCATGGTGGCCGTTTTCAACGAGGATGAACAGGTTGAAACAAACTGAACAGGATGAAACAAACTGAGAAGTGAGAGAAACACGAGTAGAGTTGATTACATGAGGAGAATAAATTACTGACATACATAAGGAGAAGAAACTGGTGACGTAAGAATCCTTACCGTCGTGTTTTGGCCAAGAGATCACACATGCGAAGGCCGCGATTCGAGCTTGTTCCGGTCGGGCCGTTAAAGAACCGTGTTCACCTAGATGTGGTTTGGCTTGTTTTCGGGTGCCGCGAAATTCAGTTTGTTCAGAGAAAGTATAATCTGCGTCAATATTTGTTTCCACTACTTCAATTTAGACCAGCAAACAGTCTATTAGAGTTTCTTGACGCTATCCGAATGATATTTCGCCATTTCCATGAGCAGAAATGGATGTAAACAGCAACAAACCACGCCTAGGTGAACACGGTTCTTTAAACTCCTCACCGCTACGCACTTAGATCTTGATTTAATTTTCTGAGTATTGAATAAATTATTGATACAAATTTCTAGTACACTCTTTTTCAGAACATCTAGTTCTTAACTGAGGTGAATCGTTCTTATTTTTGGCGATTTGATTTTGAGCCTCAAATCGTTCTTGAGATGTTTTTAAATCAAGTCTTTTTTTCATCAGAAAATTTGATGTTTGTCTTTTAATTAAAATTTGTTATTATTTCACAAGCATGCGTATTAATTGTACTCGATACAATCGGATACCGATAACAAGACAACTGCCCTGTTTTAACACGTGTTCGTTTGCGTCACATCCGCCATTGGGTCAAGCTGGACCGTCCTACGGTCAATACAGCATGGTCTCAGTTTGATATTTCTCGTAAAGACCTCACTGCCGGTTGATAAGTAGTAAATGAAGAAATTACAGCAACCACACTTTATAATTACAAATAATTATAATGATGATAATAGTAGTAATCAATTTATAGTGCACGTATTAAACTGACATTAGTTAATTATTATTATGCAGTGTAATCACAAACGATCTGTTACCTAATTAAAAGGCCAATACTGAGAAATAAAATTGAAAGAACAAAACAATCTGAAATTTGTTACTGTTACTAATTTAAAAAGCCATGCTAATTATCTTATAATTATTATTGATAATATGATAATGGTGATGATGATGATGATTGTGATAATGATGGTGATGATGATGATGATGATGATGATGATAATGATGATGATGGTGATGGTGATGATGATAATGATGATAATGGTGATGTTGATGATAATGATGGTGGTGATGATGATGATGATGATGATGATGATGGTGATGATGATGGTGATGATGGTGATGATAATGGTGATGATGATGATGATGGTGATGATGATGATGATGATGGTAGTGGTGATGATGATGATGATGGTGATGATGGTGATGATGATGATGATGATAATGGTGATGATGGTGATGATAATGGTGATGATGGTGATGATAATGGTGATGGTGATGATGGTGGTGGTGATGATGATGATGATGATAATGGTGATGATGGTGATGATGATGATGATGATAATGGTGATGGTGATGGTGATGATAATGTTGGTGATGATGATGATGATGATGATGATGGTGATGATGGTGATGGTGATGATGATAATGGTGATGATGATGATGATGATGATGATGATGGTGGTGATGATGATGATAATCATGGTGATGATTTATGTTTTTGCAGGTATGAAAGTGAGCAGGTAATCCCCGTTCTGCTGAGGCGTGGAGCTAACCCGAGCCTGAAAACCAAATATGGATGCACGCCACTTCACCTCGCAACTCGAAAAGGGAACATTGTAGTCGTTCAAACTCTCCTGCGAAGCAAGAGCGTGATTGTAAACACGCGGGACGTGTGCGGATTTACACCTCTCCATGATGCGTGTGTTCGCAGAAACTTCCAAGTGTGCAAGCTTCTTCTAGAGTACGATGCGGCCATTGACATAAGTACAGTTGAAAACCTGACACCAGTTCATATTGCTGCGTCCCTTGGTGACGTACGGACTCTTGATTTGTTACTGAATAAAGGTAAGAAAAATAATTGGCTTTGACAATTCTTGCAGGGTTTGAAATTTTTAGTTTGGTTTAGTTTACTCTGGCTTTAGTCATGACACGACGAATATGTTACGCTGAATAGTTGATTGAAAGCTGATATTTTCTGGACGATTTGTAGACAGAATAGATTATGAATAATTCTTCGGTAAGTTTATTGCAAAGACTGACCGCGCCTTTCATTTCAAACTTCGATAAGTGCACAGGTGTGGTTCAAAATGCGGCAGAATTTAACATATTCATACAACAAAAAACGGCACAAATAAGCACTGTACTGAGCAAACAAACAATCTTCTTTACTTTTTAACCGAAACACGTTTAAATCATTTTGCTGGCTGATAAAGTATTACATTATTATCCAACCTCACGCTGTCAAGTACAGAAAACCCATATTAGGTCTGGACGAGTAGAAATATCCAAAAGTATTATACAATTGGAGTCGATGAACTGTGAAGATTATTCATCTAGTTCTTGAAATTTGAATGAATTGAATGTTATACTAGGTTTTTGGAAACTTTGGCAATTGACGATGTTTCGGTCAATGACTGGTCACATGAGAGACCATGCGGAATGTCGCGTAGCAACCCATCCTAAGCGTGAGATAGTTTAAGCGGAGGCCCCCCTTTTTGTTGAGGCTAGGTGCCTCAACTTTGAGAGAGGGTTGGGGCACCCAACTTCAACAAAAAGGGGGAGCCTCCGCTTTAAACTGTCTCACGCTTGGGATGGGATTGCTACGCGATCATCTCTCATGTGGCCAGTCACTGACGTGAAGAAGTCCGATGGCTTCAAATGAAAGTTGTCAAAAATCTAGTATAGGATTCAATTCGTTCACAGTTGGATAATAACGTCAACATTAAACTAAACCGCGCGGAGTGTTGGGGGGGGGGAATGGGTGACAGGAGAAGGAATAAGGCCGAGTTTTTGAACCAAAACAAAATGGCTTCGCAAGACTTCATTGGAAAACAGTTGCAGAACATCGATCGCGGCTTGCAGATGTGGTTTATAGGGGAAATTGTACTTTACTAACACAACTCAATACACGACAACAAAGGTTTGATTATATTATTTTGTTGAAGCATCGAATACTGCACTCGTAACCAACGTTTCCAACCGCCCGTGGTTGGAGTTGATATTTGTACTGAAGAAAGGTTACTGGTTACTGTTTCTTGCTGCAACAAACAGTCATTTTGAAAAGTTAAATAATACAGTTTATCCCATACCGTAACAAATACAGCCAATCAGAAGCCAGGAAAGCCATTGAATATTCTGCGGTATTCAATGGGTAATATTCAACGGGTAGTATTCCACTCGACCTTCCCGTCATGACTTGCGTGACACAACTATATTCTTTACATGGGTTCAGTTACTAATTAGCAATTAGTTGATTGTCAACTCTCACGGAAGAGTTGCCGAATAATTCCGATCACTTCCGACAAATTCCAAACACTTCCGAAGATACTCCAAAGACTTTCCGGGTATCCAATGCATATTATCTGTTTCATACCGCAGCAAGAGGTATGGGATAAAATAGTTATTCAAAGCTTTCTCGTGGGATACCGTGGAAAATGCCACTTGTCACTTGTATTTTCTTAGTATACACACTCGCCTAAAGGCTCGTGTGTATACGGAAAATACAAGTGACGCGTGGCATATCCCACGGTATCCCACTTGAAAGCATTGAATAACTAGTATGTATTACCAGTTAACATATTTATTATTAGCCTTATTTATTATTGAATTAACAACACAAGAAGTTGTTGTTGTTAACACAAATGTTCACGCAGTTTCCAGTGCGTGTAGAAACCCTACCTACCGTTTGTATGGAATGTCTCTTCTAAAATCATGTAATCCGGTTGACAAGAACTTTCCTGGGGATCCTTAAGTGCCGACTGGTCAGTGGCCACACTGCAGTCATCACGTACCATCCGACACGGAGAGAGAGGTCTTGTGTAGTCTTCACCTTCTGAAGCTTCACTATCACTAGAATAAGCAGGAACTATACTATATTGATGTGTCGAGGATCCTGGTAACACGCAAGTGTTGGGGACCAACTCGGGTCGTGCATATCCTTCACTGTCGGAACCGTCGGCATCTAGGGCAGCTAACAGGTGACTCCCAGTGAGAAATGCAGGTCGAGCATATCCTTCGCTGTCAGCACCATCTGGATCCATGACAGATGGTAGCAGGTGATTTGTGGTTAGAAGTTCAGCTCTCGCATATCCTTCGCTATCAGAACCATCTGGTTCCATTACAGGTGGAAACAGGTGATTGCTGGTTAAAAGTTCAGCTCTTGCATATTCTTCGCTGTCAGAACCATCTGGATCCATTATAGGTGGAAGCAGGTGATTTCTGGTTAGAAGTTCAGCTCTCGCATATTCTTCGCTGTCAGACCCACCTGGTTCATTGTCGTTACACCTATGGTATATGTGTGCCATTTCATAATCATCTTCCTTGACAAAGCTGTCTGACTCTTGCTAAAGACAAAATAGCAGAATTTGTGAATTAACATCCTAAGGACTCGCTGCATAATACACATTTACTGTATATATAGTTACCGTTACTTCGCAGTGTATACTGTTAGGTTGTAGTGTATACCGTTACTTCGTAGTGTTCACTGCTACACCCAGAGATGACTGTTCACTGCTACACCCTGAGATGACTGTTCACTACTACACCCTGAGATGACTGTTCACTGCTACACCCTGAGATGACTGTTCACTGCTACACCCTGAGATGACTGTTCACT
>JANSTR010145954.1:0-11427 GCA_025434805.1 Antipathozoanthus remengesaui | reverse complement strand
AGTATCCTGTATATATTTTATTGTATATCTCTCTGTCATTTCCTTTCTTCCAAATTAAATAACCGAAATAGCTCATAAGTTAGTTATCTATCTTAGACATCCCACTTTCTAACATCCTACTGAAGTTAAATCTGTATTTAAATTCTGTTTATACACATATAAAATAATCTAAGTGAATCTTGCACGCTGATTGGTCGGGATGCTCTCAAAGAGCATGATCAGGCGTGCAATTTACTGTCAAAATCTAAATTCTCTTTACATCCCGAATCACCTGATCACGTCATGTCAATGTATGTTTTTCACACGCTCTCGACCAATCAGCGCGCAAGATTCACTTGTGTTATCTCCTAATAACATCCGCAGTTATTTTCGTGGCTTTCTATAGTCTATTTGCTAACAGCTCATTGGAACATCTGCGAAGTCGAGAGTGATTGTTTTTAACGCCACTTAGTGAAGATTCAAACTAAAGTCCATTCTTGTCATACTATGTTCAGTGTATAATGAGGTTTGCTGATATAATGTCCTTGTCCACATTCCAGACCACGTTCAATAGCAGTCTAGACCGGGACAGGTCGGTCTATCGCATAGCAAGCTCCGGCATGGGAGTGTGGTTGTCTCTTCAAAGTTGCGCTGTCGTGAGACTATTTCACGCTACCAGCTTCGAAAACTTGGCAGACGTTGATGTCGGGCCACCAGTCCTCAAAATGTTACAAGGTAGCTCTCAGATTAATGTTTTGTCGTGTGCTAACGGGTTATGTATTATTTGGTGCCGTGCTCTGATCTGTCTGGTGCTGTGCGGGTTATATGGCACAATGTTGTGCTGTTCTGTTCCGATCGTTGTACGTTGTTTGTGTTGGGTTCAATTAAGCTGTATCATGTATTGAGTTCAGCAAAAGCTCTCTTTATTTGACCGGACCAACTCTGAGATTCTTCCGCCATCCCTGCTGTGCTGTTTCATGCCGTTCTGTGCTTGTACTAGTCTCTTCTTCGTTGTTACAGTTCTGTAGCTCACTCCGGGTTTCTCAAATCCGCGATATTTCGAAACTCCGCTATATCAAACCCGAATCCGTTTTCTCTTCCCCTCATTGTTTTAACCTTGCCCAAACTGGATTAGTCGCTCTCTAAGACATCCTTTCACAGCTTTATTATCTTCCTGATATATTTTGTAGGCTCCGACGCGATTATACGTCAACACAAGGCGGCCTGTCTACGTATTACTGCCCTACTGACGTGTAAGGATCTACTGTGGATTGGCACTAGTGCGGGAGTGGTACTTACTCTCCCTCTGCCAACTATCTCCGCAAACACGACTTCACTACGAAACTGTCCGACTGCAACTGCTTCATTTCACGGTCATACCGGACACGTTCGATTTCTGACAGCCGTGGATGTGTCGAAGGAGTCAAGTAAAGAGGGTACTTCAGAGAAGGTTAAGAACGGAAAGAAGAAACTCTCGACCGTGGGTCCCAACACGGGCCCTGGGCATGATATTGTTATCATTAGCGGTGGTGACGGTTATGAAGATTTTAAGACAAGTGCTTCGAGTGAAACCGCTGGTCGAGACGACAGTACGAACCATCTACTCACGTGGCGTGTCTGACTAGTAAGAATTTGTTGAGAGAAAAAAAACAAAAAGTTTGCAAAGTTCTTCCTACTGGGGTACTCCAGTCTCGCCACTGTTGTTTGGACTTCCCGAATAAAAAAGTATTACATAGAGTCGTAAAAACGACAACAACTCGAAACAAGGCCAAAACAAGCTGTTCTTAGATCGTTTATCCAGTAAGTCTATGCACAGCTTATATGTTCTATAAGAATACTCAAGAAGATTACCACAAGACTACTGCTTTTGGGTCTGCCTACCTGAAGTTTTGTAATATTATGCAGTTAGGATCTACTACAAAATGTTTTTTTGGAACATGTACGTTTTGCATTCAATGCAAACAAGAAAAGTTATTGCGATACTGTATTTATGTATTTACTCATGAGCAGATTTCTTTTTCATATTTTATAGAATAAGTGACACTAACACTTCGACATTTAATTACGTTATCAAGTATATGTAGAATGACGTTATTTGAAACTGAAGCCAGAGATAGCTGCAAAGACTCTTTTGCGTGCTAAAGGATGCTTTCTGTTTGTCGGGTCACCCGACGGTGAGTTCTCGACAACTATCAAAACTAGTTCTGGCCGTGTGATTAAATCGACAAGTAACAAACTTGCTAAAAGCAGAAGCTGTTTGCAAGAGACAAGGAAAAATTCGCGAATCTATCCTCTGTCGACTGTGAAGGTCAACTGTAACATTTGTTTGGTCAAAAGTCGCGAAAACAAGTTTAAACTTACTTGCTTGCTTTTGTGGCTCTATCTTGGAAATTTGTCAGCGGTCGTCTTTACACTTGACATTCACTTGGAGTCGATAAGGTCTTCCCTTTTTCGAATTCGCCTGGGAAGAGCACAAATATTTAGTGAATTTTGACGGATAAATAAACTATGTGCTTCGATCTGGTCATAAACCATGGCGAGAAACAATTCTCTCTGTCTAAGACCAGACAAACTCGACAAACGGGGAACAGTCCAGTTTCGTATTCACTGCTGATTACAATTTTTGCAGTGTTAGCCTCGACTTGGTGTTGCAAACATAAAGAGAAACAGTGGAAGTGCCCGTTGGTATTTATGAATTTTAAGACTAAGTCGAGTGTAACGCTGCAAATCTGAATCTGTGGTCTGTCTAATCAGCGTTAACTGCGGGTACGAACTGGTCCACTGCCAGTAGAAGCATTTTTTTGTTACTACAATGATAAGCTTTCGAGAACATCCTTTCTAACTAATTTTATTTGCTTGAAAATAAACTTTGACCTAGAACTGCCTTTTTGCTCAACATTTTTGGCGGATTCACTTGTTTACTAAAGTGTGAACATGGATGTTGGCAGGATGACGTCATGAAGCTGGTGTAGAGTGAGTTTCAAAAGATCTGTGTAAAGATATCACCAAAGCGCAAAAAGAAAATTGTTTATATTCAAATTTCATCATTTGATCAAACAGGTTGTTAAACTTAAAATATCTTCTTGGACTGAACGCACTGACTTGAAGATCAGAGACCCTTCTGACAACGCTAAATTTTAAACAATAATAATAACAATAAACACAAAGTTTATCAATATGTATGTTTGTAGTTTGTTTTTAAATACATTGGTTTTTGACAGTGTCTTTTTATATAAAACCCGAGACGACCATTGCTGTGTGCTGAGCAGCCTTGACACTGGTAACAGCCCTGCGCAATATATTAGTAATGTCAAATCAAAATATGGACGGTATGAATATAAGTCGCGTTATGAACACCTTTCAATTGCGAATTACGATGTGACGTCACTCTCGTAGGGTCCAGCCCGACACCAGAATTACTCCGCCATGGCAAACAAGTGAAACTGCTTAACATTGTTGAACTAACAACTCTATGCTGCTAAAAGAATCTTGAACTGTAGAATCTATAAAGGCATAGGTATATTTTTTTTTCTCAAAGAAAAGCGAATTACGATTATGTATGGAAATATATATATATTTTTTTAGTAAGTAAAAATTTATTTTTATGAAATCACCTCTTGTTAAATATATATATAGTGGAAAGGCCAGGAGCGATAGCATTGTGTAAATAAACGTCAGTCAAGGCAGACATCTTATTTTGTATATTTTTGCTATTCTCATTCAGTTGTCTCGTAATTCGCTGGCTGGAGCAAAGAGTAATGCGAAAATAAAATGGTTGGGAGATGTTTTCACCTTGGCGATGCAGAGATGCTTGAATTCCTCTGTTCATTTGTCGTCATTGTCCATTGCGGCATCTTAAACCACGGGCAATAGACCTTATGCATAAAGACGTCACACGGTCCGAAATGTAGTATGGTAATTGTAGGTGCGCAAAAATCCAAGATGGCGGCCAGTTGTAGCGGTGGGGGGAGGGAGGGGGGATACTAAAATTTTGACAAAAACGAGAGTTGAAATTGTCCACCCATGCGTCGCCCTATTTAGAGATTCTGGGTCAGTTTTATTTGAACTATCTGAAAGCTCAAACAAATCACTACTTGACAGTCCAGCCACATCGGAACACTGTCAGCATTGCTGCCATTTAAATTTCCTACTTCGACGATTTACGACGCCATATTGGATTCGTTTGTACCTACAACTACCATAATGCACGTTCGAGCCGAAAAGTTTTGTTGTGGCTCTTTTAACGTCATTATGCATAAGGTCTGTTGTGGTTCTGTCCAGCAATGTTGTTATCATCTAGCCTCTAATGCAATCGCCTTATTTCCTTCTCGCGCGGAGGCCCTCGGAAAACGGAGCAGAAGGAAATAAGGCGGCTGCATTGGAGGCTAGGTGTCATCGGTCTTCTCAACCATTTGTACTGAATACGACTCACTGCCGGACTGAGAGGTATACATAATTATTCCGAATTTTGTGAAACGATATACACTTAATGACTGCTCCCTCTGTAAACATCTGTTTTGTTTCCCGAGATGGAGCATAAACAAAATAAACCACAATAATTAAAACAAAAAGACAATTTTCCCGTTCACAAACGTGACAACGCGACAGCGATGTTCACCTGCTGATCAACATTTTTCGAGATGTTGACCAGCCTGTCAACATTTGATTTGAACTCATCCACGTGACCTCGCTTTAGCCAATGAGAGCGCGCATTCGAGTCGAAAACGCACTGGCTATACAACAATTATAGTTGTGCGAACAGCCGCCAATAATTATGTTCTAAAGTGTCCCAGTCCAAAGTTGACACGAGCCCGGAGGTGCTGGTATTGTACCTATAGATTGTTTTCACGTGACGTCACGGCGGCCATGTTAGTACACTATAACAATAGAACTGTAATTTGATTCTTTTCTTGTGTGCACTAACATGGCCGTCATGCATTTTCTCGTGGAGTGGGTGAGAACGATCCAGGGTTCCTAGCCCATCAGGGAAATCAGGGAAAATTTATTTTACTTTTTTCCAGTCAGAGAAAAGTCAGGAAATTTGAGAAAAATGCCTCAAATCAGGGAAAAGTCAGGGAATTTTGATTGGCCTAAGAATCGAAAGTAGTCAGTCTGTTCTATTTTGTTGCATATCAAAACAACATATCCATTGGATGACTGGCGGCTATGGTGGTTTTTTAGTGTAGCCTCTGTGACTGTAGTACACGTAGCTGTAGTGCATGACCTAAATAAGGCCTCTAACTCTAAACATGATTGTATACACTAAAAAGCCAAAAGAGAGTAGCGCCCCTTGCACTGCAACAACACAGAAGACATGTGAAACTGGAAATGAGTTGAAATAATTATCATGGAATTTTGAGACTTCATCAGGGAAAAATCAGGGGAAAATCAGAGAATTTTGTTTTCTTGAAATGCTGGGAACCCAGACGATCCATAGTTGTTTGTGACGAAACGAGCGGCATTCCTTTGTATTTTCTCCAGCTTTGCTTTGCCACGTCCCCGGATCCACACAGGGGTAGCGTACTCAAGGAATGGTTTGCCATAGATATACAGAACACAGGCCCTCTACTTCACTCCAGCAAAGTTTCAGGGTTCTTCGCAACAACCCAAGCGTCTTGTTCGCTTTGCGGATGACTACTGAGCAGTGACTGTTCAAGCGCAGATCCTGCGAAAAGCGCACGCCGAAGTAATCTTGGCTTACTACTGGCTGGCTGCTGGTAATCGATTTCGTAATGTCGCACGCTGCGCTTAGTGATAGCTGTAGGTGGCATTTGGCGACGTTGAACTCCATCTGCCAAGCACTGCCAATATTATCAAGATCTCTCCGGAAGACTTCGTGATCTGACAAGGATTTTTAAATATCCCAAATCATTATCCACAAATGGTCTCATCTGAGAGTCGCATTGGTTGATAATATCCGATTATTTAATAGTAGCAACAGAGTAGGATCCAGCACAGTGACTTGGGGAGGAAGGGGGACTCCAGACTCACAGGGATAGCGACCGGTGGAAGGACAGCAATCCACTGACACGAACTGGGAGCGGTTGGATATGAAGGCATTCGGCCAGGGTTGCATTTTTTCTGTAGCTAATTCCATAATAGTGGAGTTCGTGGACAAGTATCTGTTGGGGACTTTGTCGAAGGCTTTACTAAAGTCGAGTAGGAGACCATCCACTTGGTTGTGGTGCCCAGTCATGTTGGGTTTCGCTTGAGAATAGCACAACAGGGATGAATCACGCAAGCTGATTGGCCAATCACCCAATGGAGGAGGTCGTATTTGACGTAGAATTGCATTAGTGCGTGTTTTGGGTGGATTTGCATTCAACCGGCCGCGCGCACGCCCTCTCAAACTTTCCCGCCAAATACTTTGTAAATAGTTTCTAAAAAACTATAGACTGCGTCGGAGGTTAGGTAAAACACATACTAAAATCAACCAAGGGTTGATAAGACAATTTTCCGCGCCGTAAGGTTGGACGAAAGGTGAAGTTTAGAGCGTTAGCCCTTCGTCAGAGCATCACTGATCATTATGATACTCCGACGAAGGGCTAATGCTCAAAATGTCAGCTTTCTTCCAACCTTACGATGTGGACAATTGTTTTGTTAACCCTTGGTTGATTTTATTATACGTTTTCCCGCCAAATAGTTCTGGCTCGCCAGTTCGTTGACAGAACACTGAAATGGCTTTCTTGCGCGAAACTTTAGCAAAGTCGATCCAAGCTGCTCTCATTGGCTTAACTAACGAGATTCATCCTCTATGTTCACTCTCCGACTCGAGTATTCTACAGGAAAATTCATTTCCCTGACGAGGGTATAAATTTTACGAGAAAAAACTCTCGAAGCGATGAGTGCAATATGATTTCTTGAGTGAAATTTAACAGGGAATACCCGAGTGAGTCAGTGAATTTTCCTTGAATCGCATAGCAGGGATGCATCTCGCAAGTTAAATTAATGCGTGTATATATAAACTTGGGTCGACTTTTGCTAACCTGGAAAGTTAAAGCGAGCGCGCGAAAGCCATTTCAGTGCTCTGTCAACCGACTGGTGAGTCACAACTTTTGACGGAAAAGTTTGAGGGCGCGCGCGCAGCTCAAGTTGAGTGCAATTCCATGCTGAATACGCACTAGTGCAATTCCACGTTAAATATTTCCTCCTCAAATGGTCGATGAGCCAATCAGCTTGCATGATTCATCCATGCTATGCGATTCCACTCTGAATACGCACCAGTGCAATTCCACGTTAAACACTTCCTCCTCAAGAGTTTCGGACCCCCTAGCAGTGCGTCCCCCCTCCCCCCTCTTTTTGCAAAATGCCTGGATTGAAATACGTAAGAGCAATTGCAATTTTTATTTAATCACAAAGCACGAAAAACCGGTTATAATGTTGAACTACCACCATCAAAAGAGGTTAGAAATTGCTAAACTAGTTTACAACTTTCTATACATTCGATTACCCTAATTCAGCTACTAAAACGTTTTTGTCATTGACGAACTGACCAGATGAATAAAGCTTTCAGATGAACTGACAAACCCAAACATTCTTCGGGCAAGTTCGAAGAGGCGAGTATAGTATTTAAAACTTATCGTACTTTTCAGACTGAATAAAAATTGAAAATGATAAAATAATCAAACAACTCATTTCAAACATTGTCGAGTTTGTAACAAAACGCATGTATAACTATTTCCAAAAACAATTGTTAGTGGTGAATGTCTTATATCTACTATGGTTTCAATAAACACACTATACACTATAATTATGAAAATGTCAGCTCCACGGCCTAAAAGGACTGCGTAACGTTAAAAACAACACGTTGTCGCTTTGTCACTGATTAAAATACTAACTACTATGCAAATTACCAAACGCATGCAAAGCATCACACTGAATAGTTGCGTTAAATCTTATTAAAACAATGATAAAACTGTTTAAAATATTTAATAAAACCTTTAGTTAAATAAAAAGGTGAGGCGATTACAACTCTCGGTTATATTATTTGTATCGACCTCGAGAAATGTTACGGGAAAATATTCCACTGAACTAGATATACCTCGGAGCAATTCAGAAATGGATCCATGTACAAACAGCAGCATACGCGAGAATCCATAGTGGTAACCAATATTTTGCAAAAAACGTAGGATGTTAAAAGCGGGAGGGGCGAGGCTTAAGAGTTATATTTTCTGGTGTATCGGCTGTATGAGGCCGCTGAGGCTCGACCTGATGAGTACTGGGAACTTCCGGTAGTGCCATGCCCTCCGTATCCAGCACGGACACCGTAACTCCCAGAGCTTCTGCCAACGTTGAAGTTGTAGGATGCTGTTGGACGATCTCTGCTGGTTGTTCTCCGGCGTGCAGCTGCGGCTGAGCTACTGGAGGTGCTAGAGCCGCTGACCATGGAAACTGTAGACTCTTCTTGGTTGCTGCCTCCATGAGATGACGCAATGTTTTTCTCAGTTTCTTCAACCAATACGTGTTTGTGTTCAGGTGACAGGGTTTTGGGCGTAGAGGTGGCAGTAATTCCTGCGGTGTGCACAGTGTTCTCCCTACCTGTCGTCACAGCCTTGCTTGTGGTGATCTGTGGCTGCGCAAACACATGTTTAATCAGTGATGTGAAAACTTAACTGTGAACAAGTGCTTGGATTCCCAAACTCGTATATAAAACGATGAATATAGAATTACCTAAATATCGACTAATTAAATACAATTAATCTATAAAGTATATACTGTCTCGAACAAGATCATTCTTGCTGTTGTCTCTGATAATTTGAATCCCAGCCCCATTATCTGTTAATTGCCTCAGCCCTATTCTATGTGAATAGTCCCAGCTCCACTCTCTGTGAATTGCCCCAGGCCCAGACTCTAATAATAGACCCAACCCCACTCTCTGTAAATAGCCCCAGCTCCATTATCTGTGAATAGCCTCAGCCCTCTTTTCTGTGAATAGCCCCAGCTCTATTCTCGGTTAACTGCCTCGACACCATTCTCTGTGAATAGCCCTAGGCCCATTCTCTGGTAATTGCCCTATCCCAGTTCGCTGTGGCCATGACCTTGTCTCGGACAAGGAATCAAGTGTCGGAACCCAGTGCATGAACGTCGAGCACATCTCTGGGTCAAGTTTGTACAAAACCAACAGTTAAGAATTTTATATTCAACCACTCATTATCACTTGAGTATCATTTACAAAACCGCAATTATTAACGGACTAGTTTGGTAATTAAGGTCACATCTCGCTTATGGGAGAAAGACAAAACAATTAGTCTACCTCGATTGATCCAACGACATCTGAGCTACCGCTTGTGGTGCGTACGCTGCGGCGCACGACGTAGGTGCTGACGGGCTGATAATCATGTTTTAGGACCTCCTTTAGGCGTAATTCCGCCTTTTCGTAGGCTTCTTCCGCAACATAGAGTTGTTTCTTCAGGCTCTCTAATTCCCTCTGGTTGGCGCTGATCTTGAGCCTCAGTTCACTAACCATTGCATCCTTCCCTTCAGTGTTTGTGGTGTAGTATTCGATTTCGGACTTCAGCTCCCGTATTTCTTTCTCGAGTTTGTAGCAGTATTCCTGTTTCTCCCACACAGCCTGCTTGATACGATTATCCATGTCATCCTCTAGTTTCTCCTTTGCGGCCAACAACAGATTGTAGTCCTGCTCCAGTTTCAAATTCTATTCAAAGAAAGAAAAGCCCATTATAAACATTAATAATGACAATGTTTTTTGAATAAAAAATTGAAAACTATCCGGCAAATTTAAAAAAATTACAGACGTAACGAGTTGTTTCAGAATGAACTACCTTGTAAAAAGTATTTTCAATTGATACACTTTTTACAAGAACGCATATTCTGACAAAAAAAAACTGTTAAACTTAAAGATCTATCGTTTCATTCTGTTAATTTGCAAAAGGTTGTACTGTGAATGATTGCGTAAACTTATTTGTCATTCACGGTTTCCCACTTTCGACGCTAACTGATAAAAACATTCAAAAATGATAAGTTCGCAATGTAGTCAGACTTATTGAGAAAAACAACGAGTGAAAAAGTAACCTGGCCGCCATATTGAGATCTTTGGTGCGTGCGCGCGAGGTGATCTGGGATAGTGTCACATGTTTATTCAGTCACATGTTCCTAGCACCAACAGCTAATCATATTGAAGGTTTTATATATATCTCACCTTTGTCTGATAAACGGAAATACTCTGGGTGTTTGTTTGTTCAGACTTGATCTTCCCCAACTCTAAAGTCTTAGCAGAAATTTCTCGTTTCAGCGACTCAATCATCGTTTCCTTCTCCTGGATCTCTTTGCGATAGACTGCAACACGACTCTCAATTTGTACAGACACATTCTGTTCGCTGTTTGACTTTAACTGGAACATTTGTCTATGAATCGAGTCTCGCTCTTTCTGTGTCTCCTTCAGCTGCGACTCCAAAGTTATAACCTAAAATTTAGGTAAGCTTGTTTAATCTTTGCATTCAATTATTGTAAAGCACTGCATCTTCGAATGTTGATGACATCTCTCAACACGAGAAGATAAAATTCGTATCTCCAAGCGCTCATGTAATGTTCTGTTTATTATATGAAATATAGTGTTATACCGACTGATATCAAAACAATAAAAATGCAAAAGTAATTCATTTTATTCTTTTATTAAACTAAACCACTATTTGGAAAAAAGGAGTACATAAGTGACTAGATTCTTCAATTACAACCATAAAAGGAATTTATACTGAATCAAGCAAAGTTGTAAAAACAGCCAGAACTAAAACGAAGTATTTTCTGCGAAAATACTGAAAGCTGGTTGGTTCAAAAATGATACTGATCACATGTGTTGATAAAAATTATATCACCACTGGCGGGAGAGGGGATATCATTTTTATCGTTTTGCTATCAGTCGGTATAACACTATATTTCATATAATAATATCTAGTATCTAGATACTGGATTAGTGTCTACGACAAGCGAGAGGACGTAAAGGTCAAGATTGTGAACTTCCCATACATGGATAGCATCCAGCGTATGGTGTATACATATCTCAACTGGTGAAATATGCAAGAATATGCAGTTCAATAGATGACTTCACACCAAGACACCACAGTTTGTCTTCGAAGCTACAACAACAAGCCTTCAAACACCATCAACTTCTGAAGTCATTCAAGAAATTCTATAGAAGATATAGACACTTTGACGAACTGCGGATGTATGACACGACATGGAGGGAGATGAAACTGACGGTTTGTGATGACGGTAACCTTTTGTAGGTGTATGGATATTCGTGATTTGTACTTTGTGCGATAGTGCATATAGTGCATGTATTCTATTGCTTGTTATAATTCAACAATAATTTTCATACTGAAAACGCGCAATATCATTGGTCAGAAACGATCATGTGATGTACGCTTGCAGGGCCACTATTTTTCGATACAGCAGGGCGAATATCTGTAACCGCTGACAAGCAATTAAAAT
>JANSTR010145943.1:0-11428 GCA_025434805.1 Antipathozoanthus remengesaui | reverse complement strand
TTTCGCCATGGTTTCCAAAGATTTCAAAATGCTTCCTACACGTTACTAATTATCTTGAAGATTTTCTTGTATATATCCAAATATATATTTCTTAAAGATCTTACTATAAAGTTGATTCACCAAATTTATGAAACTGTCGAACAAGAAGCTTAACTATGAACTCCATTGGAAATATCTGGACAACTGAAAACGTTCTAATACTATCCCCAAAGGGTTTCAGGACTGACAAGCCTGGATGGCGCGAGTCAAAGCAAGGATACTTAAAATTTATTACACGAGCGCGCGTTGGATATGAGCTTTTAGATAGCGGACGAGGTGCGAAGCACTGAGTCGGCTATCATATGCTTACAAGCGTGAGCTGAATAATTGTTTTATTAAATACAAAACACTGGAAAACATTTTATTTTTTACCGACTCAAGTTTTTGGTCATTTTGAGGGAACATTTTCCATGATAAAGTTGTCAGTTTCCATATTTGGACAAACTACAGAATATAGGATTTATATCGTGAGTAGAGAGCCAATCAGATTACCAGAAATTCAATGTCCCGTGTTTGGTATTTAATAAAGATGTTTATCTGTGGGTTGCACGAACGTTTAAGCCCTTGGGCATTAACAATAGGAAGGAATTTAACATTCGTTAGGCTTTTGTCGTAGTTGTTAATTGCATATAGTACTGCGGGTATAAATAGAGTTGATTTTTTCGTATTCTTCACTTGGACTCGTCTTTTTAATTTTTACTCCTTTACCGGACTTGACGCAGCGTTTTTACCCGCCTATGAATGTTAGTGTAGGTTTAACATAGTTTTGAAATTAGTTGGTTTCGCTCCTTAGATTCACGTACTACTCAGTATTTTCTACACATGTACAGTGATATCAACTTCTTGTATTTTAGATCACCTGATGAAGACAAGTTGAACTTGTCGAAAATTTGTACCACTATTAAAGACTTTTATTACATGAAATATAGTGTTATACCGACTGATAGCAAAACGATAAAAATGATATCCCCACTCCCGAATTTGAAAAAAATTTGTACAGCCCCAAAAGGGCATAAAAAAACTTTGCAAACGCAACATTGTGAAAAACAAATTTGCAAAGCAAAACATCAAATAAAAAAAAATCATGGCAATATACGTAACAAAGTCCATCACTTTAAATTTACGCAGAAACATATAGACCCAATTTTAACCCCCCCCCTCCTCCTTTCAAAAAATATTACTATAAAAAAATTGCATGACACATGCCCAGCAAAAAAAATTTCAGACCTATTATAGCAGCAAACAAATTGCTCAGAAGTCATTCTTCCAATTTCGTCAGTTATTTTAAGACCTTGAGGCTAGCGCCTAACTGCAGAACGCTGTAGTCTTCCATATACTTAATGGCTGCTCACGAAGGAAACATCTGTTTTGTCTCCCGAGACTCTCGATGTCGAGGGAAACATCGAGATTCGAGGGAAACCAAACAGATTTTTCCCGAGAGAGCAGTCATTAAGTGTTTTGTTATATAGCATAAACAAAAGAAATCACGATTGTTAAAACAAAACAAATTTTCCCGCTCTCAAACGTGACAGCGCGACAGCAATGTTCATCGGCTGGTCAACAATTTTCGAGATGTTGGCCACCGGTTAACATTTGATTTGAACTCGTCCACGTGACGGCTCGATTTAACCAATGAGAGCGCACATTCGAAAACGCATTAGCTATATAACAATTCTGCATGTCTCCTTGGTGGCTTATGTCTTCAATTGACCGTAATAAAAAAGAGGGCAATTGGTACATTTACCCATAACTCCTAGCGGTCGAAAATCATGAAAACGCCTATAAAAACCTACCGAAAGCACCTAAAAACTTCAAACTTAGCGTTTCCAAACAATGGTCTTCCACGTTCGGGTATTCGCCGAGTTAGGTTCGCAAGGCGTTGAGGTCAAATGTACAGCCGTTATCTTTTTTAGTATGGCGGATTAAGCTCGTGTTCTCAGTGACGCGTAGCTGATATAGCCGTCAACTTGGTTTCAGAACTTTCGATCTTAATCAAAATTTCTTCCTCTTTTTCAATTTTCTTCTTTCAAGTGATTTGCCTGTACCAGATAAGCTGCTTCTACTTTTGCGTAGAAAAGAAACTGTAGTAGGTTTTAGAGCAGCTATACTAAACTGACAAAACTGATGGAACTGTCTGGAGTCTCCCAGAAAACTACGTCACACCTCCATAACCACACCCAGTGTGTTTGTCCTATTTTACTATTGTTGTTTGCAGCAAATTGGTTGTGCGTCATTGCTTGCGTTACAATAGAAAGGTTTCCTCAAGACAAGATTTCATTGGAAGTTACTAAGGTTGGGCGTAATTATTTAGCTGGTTGAAATTACCGATATCCTAAATCACTGATTAATTTCTCGTAAACTGAGAGGAACGGTTGAAGGTGAACAGTCTTGTATCATCAATTTTTTGCTCTATAAAGCAAATAGTGAATACAATGTTTCTAGTTAAATGTTTCAAGGGAAAATCGAAAGCAAGAAGAAGATCATCGAGGGCGAATGGCACAGGGCAACAAAATCCAGAATCGCCGTCACATACTAGCAATGGGATAACCGAAGAGAATCTCCCTTCATCTCAAAAGAAGAAGATCGAAGAAAACAAATCGAGAGAAACAACCAGCAGAAATGGAAAAGACGAAAGAGAAAGCGAGGGAAAGGAAAATGCCCCTACAGAAAGTAGTAGCACATTGTCCACTCCGACGTGTAAAAATAAGGATCATGGACATCGCGACTTTAGAGGAAGTAGTTTGCCAAATGAGCAGTGTTTTCACTTAGAGCAGGATATCGACCGAAGATTAGATCGTCAGTGGATGATGGAGCACTCCGCGAAAGTTGAAAAGAAGAAGCAGATATCGCCACGAGTGAGGGTTGGTAGCGTGTCGGAATTCCTTGAAACAGTTGAAGCAAACACAGAGACAAACGGAGCTGAACCAAAGATCACAGAGTACGAGTTGATCAAGAACAGAAGGAGAGTGGGAAACACCAAGCACGAAGCGATGCGGTATTTCAGAGGAACATTACTTCCAGCTAGTGTATGTTTAATGTTAGAGCAGGATATCGATGAGCCTCTTAATGTCTACCGTGTGTTGATGAATAATATTTTATGCAATTAACTGAATATTATTTATTGTTACAGGTTACATTTGTTTTGTAATAGCCAAATCCAGATTTTGAATTGCGTTCTCAATCTTAGAACGGGAGTCGAAGGCATGGAACGTCATCCTGCTCTTTTGACAGCTAACGATAGTTATTAGATCATGTTTAGGGTTAAATTTCTTGATTCATTACAGTTCAATTTCTTGACTTAAACATTAGCACAATGCTTCTCAAAGGCAGCGAATTGCTCTTCCAAAGAGAGATTTTCGGAGTCAATGGATGGAGTCAATACCTAGAATGAATCAAGGCAAAGTCTAATTTGAAAACAGAATTCCAAAGGGGATTGCACAATCCTTTGCGGAATAAGCAGTATTTATTGGTAGAACAGTTTCAAAAAATTTTTTTCACTGCATCGGTGGGTTAGCCAAGTGTGTGACCATATCAACGAAGTTTGATACAGTGATGAAAGATTTTCGTTCATCCAATTTCAGTATCTTTGACCTTTACCTCCATACTTGTCTATTTTGACCAACGGCTGTCACTTCCATTTCGATCCACGTACATTAGAAAATTCCCATATAAATCCCTTTACTGTTTTAGATTTTTCAGATGTTCCGACGAAGGGCTAATACTCTAAACATCAGCGCTCTTCCAACCTTACGGGGCGGATATTGTTTTGCCAACCGTCGGCTTTGGTTACTTTTATTATATTTTATTTTAACTACTCGCCGATGCAGTGAGTTCTTTGTTGTCGCTGTTGTGGTAGATTCTCTTTTGATGTGGCAAACAATGTGTTGTTCGTGTTGAGACGCGGTTTCATATCTCTCTCGAGCTTAAACTACACCTTTTATTCTCCCTCTGTTAAACAAAGCCAGTAATGGCTGCATCTGTGAATGCAAGAGTGTCAAAATTTCAACTTGCAAATTCAGTGTTGAACAATTAACTATGAGCAACGGGCTTAGAGTTATGATCCAGGGTTCATTTACAATCCTACCAAACCTTTTTATATCCTTGCCACGATCCAGCTAAGGGTGGATTCTCAGTTAGAGGCAATACCTCAAGGTTAGTTAGAGTGCGAATATTTTCAGGTTGAAGTAGCTGAGTGAGTTTTCTTCTATAAGTACCAGAAGCAATATATGACCGGGTTCTGCGCTGTTCTAGCATTTGCTATCTCGGATCCTTCTTGGTCAATTTTCTTGGAATTATTTTACATCAAACATCCGCTACCTTAATTACCATATTTTTCTTAGGTTTGGAGCCAATGTACATGTATGTGCCGCATTCATTAGTAATATTATCTAACACTTTCAACACACTTTCAGTTCTATCTGTTTCTCGAAATCAGAAAGTTTGAAAAATATGTTTGAAAAAGAAAAATAAGAAACAAATATAATAATGCAAAATTATCTGGCAATGACTGATATTCGAACTTGAGACCTCGGTGACGGTTCATCAGATAACAAAGCAATGCACTATGCCACATAGCCATGGCACATTATAGTGATTTTTAACGCCCTTTTAAACAGATTTGGAACCCGAATCAATAAACTGGTAATGTGGGTTATTATAAATCAATAAAAAAAATATCCTTCGTTCCAAATCTTGACTACGTAGCGCTAACATATTAGTAGTACGAATTATTTATTTATTTTATTTATTTAGTGTATATCTTGTTTGTGTAACGAGCGAATATAACATGCAGCACACGAACAAGAGATATATAGAGTGTATATTTTAGGTCGATAGTGCATGTTTCTTACAAACCCGTTGTCAACACCGACACACGCACATAACATATTTGTAAGTATTATATAACATTTTAATTGCCTCTACAAAGTATAGAGCTTTAACAACATTTGAAGTTGTTGAAAAAGAAGAATAATTGTCAAAAAAAGAGGAAGAATGAAAAACAGAAAAAGGGAAAATAATTTGAAAATCACCGACGTTCGAACATGAGACCTCAGTGACTGTTCGTCACATAACAAAAGAGTGCGGTATTCCACTGGGCAATGCAAAGGTTATTTGTAAAGTCATATTTACTAATGCGGAATTGAAGGCCATTTTATACATATTTTGGAACCTCAAATCAATAACATGGTAATGTGGGGTTATAATCCATCAAAAATGATCCTTCATTCCAAATCTTGACAACGTAGCACTAATATGCCAGGAGTACGAATTATTAATAATTTATTTAATTTAATTTATTTTATATTTTGTTTGTATAACTACGGTTATAACCTCACACGAACAAGATATAGTGTATATATTGTAGGTCGATAGTGCATGTTTTCTATACAAACCCGTTGTAAACACCGAAACACGCACATGGCATATTTGTAAGTATTATATAACACTTATAACTACCTCTACAAAGTATAGAGTTTTAAAAACATTTGAAGTTATTGAAAAAGAAGAATAATTGTCAAAAAGAAGAAAAGTGAAAAAAAAGGGGAAAATGATTTGACAATCACCGACGTTCGCACTTGAGACCTCAATGACGTCACATAACAAAAGAGTGCGGTGTTCCACTCTGCAAAGAAAATGAAGGTGATTTGTAGAGACATGTTTACTAACACGGAATTGAATGCCATTTTATAGAGATTTAGAAGTTCAAATCAACAAAATGGCAATGTGGGGCTATTATCAATCAAAAAATGATCCTACGTTCCAAGTCTTGGCTGCAGCACCAATTATTCCATTATTTGTTTAATTATGTGTTTATTGAATATGTTGTTTGTGTAACTATGGTTATAGCCTCTGAGATAAGGAATCTTAAATCAATAAAATGTCAATGTGGAATTATAACCAATCATAGAATGTTTCTTCCTTCCACTATTGTATTGCTGACTGATTTCGCGCGTTGGACATGATTGGCCAGTTTCAGCTCCGTAAGTTGTTACACGGACCTCCAGCTCTTGAGCGGCCTTTATATTTTGCAACAGAGCCATATAACTATTTTATTAACCTCGTTTGCTCGGTCCATACGGTAAGTTATGGATCCTCGTTTCGTTTTTTTTCTTTCTTATTTTAGTTCATGGCACGCGCGCTTTGCGTTCGAACTCATCTTGTGGAGTTGTCGGTAGAGTTAGTATTGGAATTGATACGATCATATTCTTTGATTATTTTAAGCCAAAACGTTTCGTCTATTTCATTCCAGAACGGATTTTCATTGTTGCCAATAAAGTTTATTTGAAAATCGAGGAGGTTGTTTCTTTAAATCAGTACCTGTATATGCATGATGGTGGTGTAGAGCTAACCAAACATGGAATTACCTGAATTCGAAGCAGTGGACGATTCCAAAAAAACCTAAACTGAGTCGAGATTTGACCTGATTATTTCTTATATCTTTAACGTTGAAGACCAAGCCTTCTATAGAAATGACAAATATTGGAGGTGAAGGATACCGAAACCAAGTTTTTAGTTTAAAAATGCGCTTTGTTTTATAAGAAACTTTTTTATATGAACGTCAGGCTGGAAATCGGCCAAAATTTAAGAACTTTCTAAGAACACACCTGAGGCTGAGGAATGGTCGATAACTTTATTTTGTTACATTACGGCACAAAATCATGGAATTGCAAATAATCGACAGTGCAACATTGTTTTTAACTAAAGTAAAATACATTTTACAAGAACAATTTGCAGGATTCATTATTTTCTCTTTTACTCTATCCGCTTATATATCAAATATCGAAGTTCGTATTAGTTCCAAGATACATAGTGTCTGGATAGCAGCCAGCAATGACGAAATTTGTTTCATAAACTAAACATGAGGAAAAAATAAAAATGAGCTTGCACCTAATATGCACCTATAACAATACATATTAAGAACATTTTAAGGCCCTGTCCACACGGATACGATGTTTTAAACATCCGCAACTTTTTCTTTTTGTATTCAAAAAATCTCTGTCCACACGTAGCGTATTCAAATCGAATTTACTCGTCCACACGAATACGATGGTATCCGGATTCACCGTATTACACACTTAATGACTGCTCACGAGGGAAACATCTGTTTTGTTTCCCGAGAATCTCGACGTTTTCCCAAGACGAAGTAGAGGGAAACATCGAAATACGAGGGAAACAAAACAGATGTTTCCCGAGGGAGCAGTCATTAAGTGTTTTGTTATATAGCATAAACAAAATAAACAACAATTTTCGAGATGTTGACCAGCCGGGTAAAATTTGATTTGAACTCGTCCACGTGATTTCGATTTAGCCAATGAGAGCGCGCATTCGAGTCGAAAACGCACTAGCTATATAACCGGATAATTATTATCCAACTTCTGGCCGCGGAGTACAAAAACCCATTCTTAGGCCTTGAACGAGTACAAATATCTTGCGATACTTGTACTGTGGAGGTTATTGTGTATAGTAGCAAATTATTCACGCATCACGCGCGCTTTTTGAGTCGACATGAGAAAAAGAAAAAAAAATTGGATAATAAATCTCTTATTAGACAGTTTAGTGTGTAGTATGGGTGGACATTTTTACTAGCCTACGAGTTCGCCAAAATACTCCATGACTCGTAAAATATCCACGCATACTGCACACTAAACTGTGTATACTAATAAGATATATTTATGATTATGTTTGTAATAAATATTACCTATTTTAAAATCAAGAGTGATATCATTTCGGGGAAATCTTAGAACGAGGCCTTTATGTATTGACTGAGCTACAGCAATCAAGGAAGATTTCTGAGAAGTTCCTGTAATGACTGAACGGACAAGGTTTAAAAAAATATTATATGGCTTTTTTCGACATTTTAACGAGACCTGCGGGGCGAATGAATCTGGTCGGCGAGCGGTACGAGAAAAAATCTAGCAATGACCGCTCATTTTCAAATTACCATAAAAATTTTTGTCAATAGCTAATCAGAGCGCGCGTACTATTGTGGCCGTATAACAAAAAGCCTTTATTACCATGATAATCTCGTCAGGGTTGTAAATTTTATACCAATAATAAACTAATGTAGAAACTACTGAACCAATATCTACAAAAGGATAATAAATATATCATATAAGCCCTGCTTTCCAAGAGAGTCGTACTTCAATTTTAAAACAATTTAGAGTGCCTGTTTGCCATTCAGTTGTGACAAATTGCCGTAATTTCCAAATTTGTATGTGTGGCGGATTCAAGCAAGGGATGTAGACATTCTGGACCCCAGAGCTCACGTTTCACTGCGTCAGCGGGTGAAAGATAGACTTGCGCAGAAGATAAGAGCTCTGCGGTCGAGAATTGGGATATAGATTTATAATATTATTAATAATATTAATACTAATAATATAGATTTATGACAATTTGTATTTATTTTTGTTACAGCAAATTGATGGTGAGGCGTTTTTGCTCTTGACGCAGAATGATATCGTGAATATTTTGAAAATCAAGTTGGGACCAGCTTTGAAGATTTACAAGAGTATTCCAAAGTGAGCGGCGCCTATACAGACGACGGTGCACGCGCAACCATTTACAATTACCAAACTATGACTAAATAGTTCTGCGTTGAATTACAATTCCAATGGAGGGATAGATGGGGGAAAGCACAGAACGAATGACACAGGGTCGCTAGAACAGTATCGCGAGTCTGTGGGTGGGAAAACAAGAGGTCGCTGAAAAAACCTTGGAAACAATCGGTGGCTTTAGATACAAGTGAACGCTAATCAAGTTATCCTTAGGTTTCCATTCAGATCGCCGGCTAGATATGATTACATACATAACACGTGCATGTATACATACATAAACACTGATAAATAATAGTTTGACTTGTCATATACACACATACAGCTAATTCACAAAGCGTCGTCATCTCCAAAGGGAAATACCTTGTATTACCTGACTTGATACCGAGCGGAAGATTGACGTTGTCCGCTAGTTCCAGTTCTCGCGCAACTGGACATTTCCGCGTGGAAGACTAGCACTACAGGGCATTTGCGGACAGTGGCAGTCTTCTCTCGCTCGATATGAAATCTCGAAATGAAAGATATCACGCAAGCACTGTATTTGGCGCCGTGTACAATCTATTGGCCCATACATGAAACGAACACGGAACTAAAACAATTAGCCACATTGAGTTCAAATTAACTTAACAATTAGTGGAATTAGAGTTCCCAACATTCATTTAGGTCTTTAGTACTCCGCTTTTCACAAGTGAGACAACCTGTATGCTGCTATATTTACAAAAATGTTTAACTCTTCAAGCGTAGAGCTGAGCCCGATCAGCAAAGGCAAAAAATGCATCAGCCGTGAAGCATTCCATCCTCTAGGGTACAATCGTTTTCTAAATAGCTGTATACACACATTACATACCACTAAGGGGTGCATACTGGCCAATATCGACCGGACGGGGATGCTCGCTCGTATCTTTTAGGGATTAAAATCGTGACTTGTGGTACCCTTCAGGGGTAAACGCGCTAAAGTCGTAACCTTCGGGGAATTTGGTATCTTTTTGGATGTTCGAGCAATTACAAAGAAAATTTGTATAAGCTTGTACATGCCCTTCATTTGCACTGCAAATGCAAACAGCTTTGCCGCAAGATCGCTGACTAAAAAAAATGTGAATGGTATATTTTAGAGATTAAATTAGGGTTCGACTTCGTTTAATTCGGTATCTTTAGGTTTTTGGGGGCCGAATTTAGTTTTTAAGACGAATATATGAAAAATATGCGAGACCCCTCGAGTTCCGTACACAAAATAGGCACACACATTACGTGAACACATTACGTACACAAGTTATTTTCACACATTACGTACACAGATTACGTAAACAAATTACGCACGCATATTACGTACACATATTGCGAAACTGATGCAACCCTCTTTATTACGTAAGCCAGCCTCTGACAATACACACCTGTTTCGACTTTGCATAAAGTATCTCGAAGAAAATTGTAAAACGGTATTTTATATTGTAAATTATTTCTTACTGCAGTTTTTCATATTGAAAAGCTTTTCGTTGTCGTTAAAATTAAAAGTTAAAAACAATTCTAAACTACCAGAATGGAACTTGAGTACAAAAATGCTTCTTCGTTTTTTTGTATTTCTTCTTTTCCCTTTGTGTGTTCTTCTCTCTCATTTTCTTTTATTTCTCTTCTTTCTGTTTTTTTCTCCGCTCCCTCTATATCTAGTACCCCTTCATATTAATCTGCTTTACGGTATTCATTAATCGGTTCGGTAGACTGAACTGAACAGTTCAAATCTTTTTACCTCGGGCCAATGTGTCCGGTGTCAATTATTCCGGTTGATCTGACTATTACCCTGGGGCGGATCTAGGGGTGGTTCGGGTGGTTCGGTCGAACCCTCTAAAGTGAAGTAAACGCAAATTACAGTATAGCCTGTGCTTCAAAATTAGTAAAACTGAGGTGTTTCAAAGGTAGTTACCGCTCACAGTTATCCCTCAAAATGTTCGAAAAATCACCTTTTTCGACAACCTATATTTTAAAATGTTTTTGGGAACATTCCCCGGACCCCCTAGGATGGCCTATCTTCGCTGGATATTTTGTTCCCAACCCCCTCTCACTAAATCCTGGATCCGCTCCAGCTTCGTCATTTTAATTTAAACACTGCTATAGATGTGAAGTCTGACTATCGGAATAAACTACTACAAGATTTCCTGTGCATAAGTTTAAGGACACCAGACGGTTAATAAATTGGATTATAGCTTAATCTCTGCATCCTGTTTTCCTGGTATGATATGAACTTCACTTTCACTTTGTGTTTATTTACGGCCAAACCAGGCCACAGTGTTGCATTGCGTACTCGCTCAACTGATTCTGGGTAAGGATGTCAGGACCAATCCCTCAAACCGCGACGCTACACTCTTTTTATAAGAACCTTTTTTATAAGAACACGAGGCTGGAAATCGCCAAAAATTCAAGAACATGTTGAGAGCATGTTGAGACTGAGAAAAGGTGAAGAACATTTACTTTGTTATGATGATAACCTATTGCAAATAATTCATACAGTGTTATTACAGTGTATTTTCAAATTTGATACAGTACAAAGTACATGTTCAAATCAATGTATACACAAATGTACCACATATGGTACATATATATTTATATTGTCTAAAATCAGTAAAGATATTTTAAGAACATGTTTAAGAATATTTGAGGCTGATATCCCAAAATATATTAAAGAACATTCCGCCTCAGTCGAAAAATCCGACGTTCTTGTAAAAAAGAGTGTATTATAGTTGAAAAATATTTAGATCCTACTGATCCTCAGATATCCAAAAGTTTTGTTAAACATGTGGCCATATGATCTGCTATTTTAATAAAACTCATTGTGAGTATTTCTT
>JANSTR010145942.1:0-19127 GCA_025434805.1 Antipathozoanthus remengesaui | reverse complement strand
GTAACAGGGTAGAAGGTGTAACAGGGTAGAAGGTGTAACAGGGTAGAAGGTGTAACAGGGTAGAAGGTGTAACAGGGTAGAAGGTGTAACAGGGGAGAAGGTGTAACAGGGTAGAAGGTGTAACAGGGTAGGTGTAACAGGGGAGAAGGTGTAACAGGGTAGAAGGTGTAACAGGGTAGAAGGGGTAACAGGGTAGAAGGTGTAACAGGGGAGAAGGTGTAACAGGGGAGAAGGTATAACAGGGTAGAAGGTGTAACAGGGTAGAAGGTGTAACAGGGGAGGTGTAACAGGGGAGAAGGGGTAACAGGGGAGAAGGTGTAACAGGGAAAAAGGGTAACAGGGGAGAAGGGGTAACAGGGAGAGGTGGTAACAGGGGAGAAGGGGTAACAGGGTAGAAGGGGTCCAATTCAACTAATGTTTAATGTTTTCTTATAACATTTTGACCATTTTGATAATTTTGTAATATTACAGTTGTTCAAAGGCTAAAAATTATTCTGCTCTCTCAGGCCTACTAACCAGTGCCTCCCATTAACTTTTGACCAGTATTGTATTGTAGATCCATTTTGGAGGCTATTGGCTTATTTGGGCTCATCCCCAGTTTTTGTAGTGTTAAAGCAGATCTACGGTATGAGAGGACTTTACACCCCCCAGACAGGACACTAGTTTATCACAATAAATTACTCCAGATAATGCATACTTTTAGGAACTAATACCACTTATGATGAATGTGGATTAAATAAAGTGCTTCACTAGTAATTGTTGCAAATTGAAAGTGCTTTACCAAATCCCAAACAATTCCTTCCCAAAGGAAATATGCCCACACAGAGAAAGAGAAAAATCTCTGACTGCAGTGGGATTTGAACCCACAGTGCTTTAATTTATGGCTTCGAACCTTTTTAACTGGAACATTCTTGAAAAGAGAAAACAACCAAAATACTGTAAGTTTTGAGGTTTGTGAATAATAAAATTAGAGAGACTGCAATTACTACTGACACTATTATAAAGAAGCTTACAGTTAGTAATAGACACATTGATTTTATGGTTTTCTTGTTAGGTTATTAAATTTGCTTCAAGTGGTCAAAGAAATGTGACTGCCCTGGTAAATACGGATTTTGATATTGTGAGGTAGGAAATTGTTAAAGTTGTACAAAATAATGTAACTATCTTATTTATTCTAGATAGTTTACAGTAACAACCTTTTGCAGAGAAGATGTATTTACAATTGTGACAACATATATTTGTAAACATTTGAACTACATGTACATGCATGCCCAATTTACAAAATAATATACTCTTGCTACAAAATAATTCATAAAATTATTTTTTTCTAGGATTACATTATTATTATTTTGATGGTCATATATACATGTATTTACCGGACCTATATAATTTATATTAATTATAAACTACAAAATAATAGTTGGCCATTGCTAATATTTATTTCTGCCTTTCAATTTTTAGGCTTAAAAAATGTATTGCTGTTCTTACTCTGGAAGTGAGGAAACATTCAAATGAATTAGACAGGTACTGTAATTAAACAGACACCGAATGAATGAAACTTGTTTTTCTAGTGTAACTATAAAATATTATATGGCCATGATAATATGCATGCTCTGATTGGTTCTTGAAAGCTCTGGATTTATTGTTAATGTACACATGCACATACCCGGATGTGCAAAGTAAAAAATAATGTCCTCTTGCACATTTCAAATAAAGGTCATATAATAAAATACTTATTAACTGACCTCAAACATTCGGTCTTTATGGAAAATATCAAACTTCCTCCTTGACGCGTTGACCTCACTGTCACTTGGTCAATACAGCGCAGCCTCAGTTTGATATTTCCTGTAAAGACCTCACTTTCACTTAATAAGCAGTTAGTGGTACCACATGATGCATTGACAAATGGTTAATGATTAATTATCATGATTGACTTAAGCATGAGTTTTGCATCGTTTATTTTGATTTGTTGTCATGGTAACTTGGGCTACTAGTTTTAGCATTCATTTTGCCAATACGAATTTGCAGATATTTTTGTTCAAAGAAAAGTTCCTATTTAACTGGGCATGATTTGAGATTATTATATTGTAGTCAAGAACATCTTTAAGAAGTAAGCAGGTATGAAAAGAAAAAAAATGAGTTTTTGAGAAACAAGAAAAAATATTAATAGCAGAAAAGGTTGAGGAACAGCTACAGATTGAAGTGTATCTCATGAAAAGTTTCAAATGAAACAACTCGATATAAACTTTAGAAAATCTAACAATTATCTTATTATATTTTAAGCCCCAAACACAACATATTATAAATTCTCCCAAACTGTCTCCAAAGCTTTCAAGAAGTGCAAATAGGTTGGGAGATTTTCATGTGAAGAGATGAAAACTCAATGGATACTTTTGACCCCTCTCCCCCTTATGTGAAGAGATAAAACTCAGTGAATACTTTTGACCCCCTATTCCCCTTAAATTATATATATGTGAAGAGATGGAAACTCAATGGATACTTTGATCCACCCTGAAATGAGTTTTAAATCCCATCTCCAGTTTTTAAATAATGAAATATTGCTGAATTATTTTCAGTTGCAGACAAGAAGCAGCTCTCCTTATTAAACAGGGCCAACGCAAAGCTGTGAGTACTGTACCATGTTTAACCTTTTTCTCACAAACACGACATATGACATGTTGCTGATTTCTCCCAAACTGTCTCCATACCTTCCTTGTAAAAACATTGGGAGAATTTAGCTTTTCACCGGAGATACAGTAATTTGCTGTGTATGATCAGTTACTTTATTCTTACAACCAAACAATATATGATGTTGGAATAATGTAAGGTGAAGATACATACAAACTGGCTGGGGCTGAGAGGGGTAAGATGTGTTCTGTGTGGATAATGTAACGAGAAGATACATGCTGATAAACTGGCTGAGGCTGAAAGGGTTAAGACATGTTCTGTGTGGATGAGGTAAGAAGATACATGCTGATAAACTGGCTGAGACTGATAGGGTTAAGACATGTTCTGTATGGATAATGTAAAAAGATACATGCTGATAAACTGGCTGGAGCTGAAAGGGTTACAACATGTTCTGTGTGGATAATGAAAGAAGAAGATACATGATGATAAACTGGCTGGGGCTGAAAGAGATAAGACATGCTCTGCGTGGATAATGTAAGAAGAAGATACATGCTGATAAACTGGCTGAAAGAGTTAAGACATGTTCTGTGTGGATAATGTAAGGATAAGATACATGCTGATAAACTGGCTGGGGCTGAAAGGGTTAGACATGTTCTGTGTGGATAATGGAAGGTGAAAATACATGCTGATAAACTGGCTAGGGCTCAAAGGGTTAAAACCTGTTCTGTGCACGGTTAATAGAAGGTGAAAATACATGATGCTGAAAGGGTTTTAAAAGACATGTTCTGTGTGAATAATGTAAGAGGAAGATACATGCTGATAAACTGGCTGAGGCTGAAAGTGTTAAGACATGTTCTGTGTGGATAATGTACAGACTTAAAGATATACACTGATAACCTAGTTAGGGATGAAAAGATTAAGACATACTGTATTCTGTGCGAATAGTGTAACATGGGGAAGATACACATGATGCTAAACTGGCTGGGGCTGCAAGGGTAAAGTTCCAGAGATTTAGTGAAAATTGTGGAAGTCCTGTTAGTTCATTTGCACCATTGAATTAAATTTGTGAGATCATGAGGTTAAATAAAGCGAAGTCCTTTCTTTGAAAGGGTAACATGTGATAATACATGATATTATATATGTATGTATGTATATCAGCATAATACAACTGATAAACTGGGGTCCCCATTTTGCCCTCATCTATTGCCTCTGTCAGTACTCTGTTCTATAGGTATTTAAAGCCTGGGTTATACATGTATGGATCATGATCAGATGAAAGTTGAAGCAGACATCATAGTCACCAAGAATCAACTAGGGACCTCTAGCTTTAAAGGTTGCATGTTAACGAACTCAGACCTCTAAGGCTGCTTCTAATAAGCAATTACGGGTTTACTTAGAATCTCTTGAAAGTTAGATAAACTATAAAATAATCAACTCAGGCTGAATTGAATGCAATTTGTAGGTTGTTGTTGTGATGACAGATGATACCACAGTTTATTGTTACAATCATCAGCTGAAACTGCTTTGGAAGACTCAACTAATTGATGACAAACTACCTCCAAAAATCTATTATAGGTGAGTGTTCAAGTAAGTGCTAGTAAGATTAAACTGGTAATAAAACCTCAGAGGTTCCAAACCTTGGATTTCAAAAATTTAAAAGATTGTGCAACCATTACCAGCCACCTAAATTTGACTCTTTATAGTAAATAGTTTTAGAAAACTACTTTATTATATGGCTGGCTAAATTCGCATGCTCTGATTGGTCAATTCCAGGTCGGTAACTTAAGGTACGGACCTCTACTACCTAGTTCGAGTCTCTTACCACTTAAACTATTATATTATGGGAGTACACCACTAGATATTGATAATGCCTGTTCAATAATTATCTTAGATATCAGCGGAAGCTACATTCGGATTGACTATTTAAGAATAATCAAAAGTTTGTAGCGCAAGGTTTCAGTATATGTACATGTAGCTATAGCCTTTTTCAGGGAAAGTTATTAAAATATGCATGTAAGCTAAAACATGTTCAAATTATTGTTGTTTTCTCAGCATTTAATTCTCAGGGAGCAAGAATCAGATTTGATTATCATGGATATATATGATTGGGAATGAATAAATAATTTATTTTCTTTTAGGCAATTTTATTAGTATATTTATTTATGAATACACACTACCCATTACTACTGTACAGGGAGGTATCAATACATGTAAACCATGACTCCATTAAAGGTGGCCTTGTGATCATTGGTGGACGCCTTGGAGAGGATACAGAACTGCACACGGAACACAAGTAAGCCTTCTGTTTCATCTCTCCACACCTTGATACAGTTGAACCTCGGTAACTCAAATTGCAAAGTAAATTGAAATTACTTTGAATTATTGAGAGTTTCTGAGGTATACACATAGAGGTTTTGAACAAAAAGATCAGAAGCACTTGATTGAAGAGGTTTTATGCTTATACATGTTTCATTGTAAGATTTCTAGCAATGTACTGCAAGAACCAAAATGGAAGAACTGTCAAAGCTTTTTTTCATTGCTTCTCCGAGGGCCTACAGTTTAATGTCCCTATTTGAGAAGGCGTGAAGGTCTAACCATTTGCAGATGTTATCGGAAAGGCAGCACCTTCTCCTCAGTTATTTTAAGACCCTGAGTGTTGGTCCGGCCGGGAATCGAAACCCAAACCTCCCGCACTGCAGACTGGTGCCTTATCAACTGTGCTAACTAGGTGGCGGCTTGTTTACAGGGTGGCATACAAATGTGTGATGATAAAAAGTCAATTTGACGTAATATATATAAAGTGAGATTAAATAATGTACAGAATCTTTTCAAATGTTAATACAGTAGCTCATTAGTCCTCAAAAAGTGAAAATCAGCTTCAAGTTATCGAGGGGAGAATTACAAAGAAAAGTACCGTACCTGAAGTGAAGTAAAAAGTGAGTGAGTTTGTAAGTGAGCTTGAGTAGGCATGGTTTTGATCATGAGTTATCATGGTTTTGAGTTATCAGGCTTTGAGTTATCAGGGTTTGTAGTTACAAGGGTTAAAATTACATTAAATTTATGAGGAAGTGCAAGGGAAATCAGTTTAAATTGCTTCAAGTTGTCAGGGAATTTTAGCTACCAAGGGTTCAAGTTACATGTACCTATTGGGGCTCATGATCAACTGTAAGTTCATTAATTTTACCATCATTTTGTTATGTATACACAACTATTCTGACTTTGTCACAGATAAAGTCCACAGTATTTTTAGAAGCAAATTCAAAGTAACATTAATACCAGTTGGAAAGATCTTGACTGAGTGCAAGATTCAACAACAATTTTTTACATCTTGGTGGGAATTTGCTTGGTTGTCCTTGAATTGAAGCTTAGTAATAATTTATTTGGATAATTAGTAACACATTGCTGGTGGAATAATTCTTGCTAACAAAATTACTCAAAACATTATTTTAATTGGAAAACAGTGCCACTGATTAGCAAAGCCAATATGCAATGTTCAATTTGTTCAATTTAATTGCATTGAGCTTCTTCATTTCTCAACAGTACTGTACATGTATGTGTACACTGTACATGCCCAGGGCTTGAAATTAAAAGAAAAACTAAGTCACCATTTTGCGACTAGTTCCGAAAATTTAGTCACAAGTTCGAAAATTTTAGTATAAAGAAACTGCTGTAATGGCGTCTCACCGAGCGAATCGTGTTTTTAATACGTAAATTTACTTGGAAATTGAGCAGGATTTTGACCATATATTTTCAAATTTCCACAACAAGTATGTCACAAAACTTTTCAAATTTTTATTTCTGTATTAATTTAGGCGAAACTAGTCACAAAGTAGCGACTGTCAAAGAAAGTTTAGTCGCAAAAGGAAAAGATTTAGTCACAAACGCGACTATATCGGTCGCAATTTCGAGCCCTGATGCCTCAAGTTCGTTTGTCTGTTTAAGGTTTCATTTCAGATCATTTTCAGAAATGCATTTTGTCTGTAATTATAGTAATACTGTAACTTATTGTTCACTTATTGTTAATGAATCTGTTTCAAAGCATTTTGAAGGAAATTATTTCTCAAAAAAACATTAATTTTATAGCACAATATTGCCAACTGCTCTTCAGGTAGAAATGAGCAGACATTAACTACCTTTTGCTAGTACTGTAGCTAGTGGTTATTACAAACTTTGCCCCATGTTTACAGATCAGATGGATCCTTTTATAAATATATCTTATTAGACACTTTAGTGCCTGAGTATGCTTGAATATTTTTGGGAGACATGAAATGTTTTGCTGAGCCAAAATACAAAAGATGATGTGTGACTAATTTGGTACTTTGGTACACAGGATATAGTTAGTTGTACATACTCATTCCAGGCCTAAATATGTTTTTTTGTACTGTACAGTATGAAGTTGGATACTGATACTGTTGTATATTGTTGTATTAAACTGTATTATCTGCCAACAGGCATGAACAGATGTTGAATCACTCCTCTATTCCATCAGTAGAGCAAATACGGAATGCACTGCCCAACCTTCAACACCCTGAACACCATAAGGTACATCATTCTAAACAGTTATTTGTAGACCAACACCCAACAGCTTGAACTCAAGCTTTTCAAATCAAATAGATTTTCAGACCGGTACTCTACAGGTACTGTAGATCGGGTTTACATGTAATTAGCATGGACGGTACATCAGCTGGGAAAGGAGGTACATCTTACAGTAGCACTTTTGTTATCCTAAGCTAGAGTTCTGACTGGTTTACAGCTGGAGAAAGTAGGTACAACCAGTAAGGAAAGGTGGTGCAATTTGCCAATGGAGGTTAATGGGAGTGAACAGTAAAATTAATAAGATAACTAATTATAAATATTTAAAGCATCAGAGAACTTACTCTACTAGAGGCTTGGTTTTGTTCATAACATTTCCATTGTCATCTGTGGTTTAGGTTTATCAAGTTATCAAAAAACGAAAATATATAACTTACATGTAGTGTGATTTGCTAAACTTAATCTAACCCTTTTAGCCTTAGTCATTATTAGACTGCAAAATAGTCCCTTCCTTCATCGAGAAGTTGAAAACACAAGTGCGGCCACCGAATGGGAGACTAGAAATAAGAAGTGAGCGCGCATACTTTCCCTGGTATGCAAAGGTGACAGTCCCCTTCTTCCACCCACTCCTCCCCATTCCCTTTTCTCCATTCACACGCTCACTTCTTATTCCCAGTCTCCCATTCGGTGACTGCGCTTGTGTTTTTGACTTCTGGCGAAGGAAGCACTCATGCTACTTGCAGATGGAGTGTCCAGAACATTTCTGTAAATTTAAAATAATTAGTTGAATAAATTGAAAAATTGAAATTGAAAATTGAATTGAGGAATCGTAGGGAAGGAAATGCACATGCGGAGTGAACTGACATTGGAGGGGGACTCACAGTAAAGGAGAACTCGTGAGAGAGGACAACTCACAGGGGAGGTGGACTCCCAGGAATAGGCCAGTCACAGGAGATCGTGACTCACAGGAGGAGTACTCGCACTGGAGGAGGCCTCACAGGAGAGGAGTCACAGGAGAGGGGGGCTCACAGGAGATGCAGACTCACATGGGAGAAGAGGGCTCACAGGAGATGCAGACTCACATGGGAGAACTAACAGGGAAGGGGGACTCATAAAAGAATGAGACTCACAGACAAGGGAACATACAAAGGACGGGGATTCGCAGGGGAGGGGGACTCGTAGGGGAGAACGCACAGGGAAGGAGGAAAGAACTCACAGGAGAGAGTGATTCACAGGTGATGGGGACTTACATTGGAGAAAAACTCACAAAAGGGAAACTCACTGGAAGGGGCGACAACAGGACAGGGGGACTCACAGGAGGGAAAAATTCATCAGGTAGGACTCACAGGAGATGTGGAGTCACAGGAGAGGAGAACTCACAAGCGAGAAGAAATCTCAGAGGAGTGGGACTCACAGGAGAGAAAAACTCACAGGGGAGGACTCACAGGAGATCGGGACTCAGAGGAGAGGGGGATTCACATGACAGGGGGACTCAATGGGGAGAAGGACTCACTGGGGGGGGGAGATTAACAATAAAGGAGAACTCCCGGGAGAGAACTCAAACAGCAGGATTTGTGGTGCAGTGGACGGGGAGTCACAGGAAAGCGCGCAGAGTGGGACTCGCATAAACAGGGGGTACGCAGGGAAGGTCTCAGGCGCAAGGATTCACAGTGGAGAACTTACAATGAAGGAGGACGAGCATAGGAGGAGGACTCACAGGAGATGAGAACTCGCGCTGGAGGAAGCCACACAGGAGATTGGCACTCACAGGAGAGGACTCACAAGGGAAAACTCCCAGGGGAGGGGGACTGGCAGGGGCAGGGACCTCACAGGAAATAAGAACGCACAGGCTAGAATTCGAGGAGAGGAGAACTCACAAGAGAGGGGTGCTCAACGTAGAGGACTTTCAAGGTAGCAGAATTCAAAGGGGACCGAGATTCATAGTAAAAGGAAACTCACTGGGGTAGAGGACTCACGGGGGAGTAGGATTCACAAGAATAGGAGGACTCATAGGAAGGAAACTCACGTGCGGGGAGTACTCACAAGGAATGAGGACTCACAGGGGTAGAAGACTCACAGGGGAATTAAGAGGACTTACACTGGCAGGAGAGTCACAGGAAAAGGGTTCTCACATAAAATGCTGACTCACATGGGAAAAGACCTCACAGGTGAGGGGGACTCACATGTCAAGAGGACTCACAGGGAATCGAGGACTCACAGCCATGAAGGACTCACAGTGGAGGGGGATTCACAGGACATAGGGACTCGCATGGGAGAACAACTCACAGGGAAGGGGAACTCACAAAAAAGGAAAACTCACAGGAGCGGCCACTTACATGATAGGGGCTCGCAGGAGAGAACTCACAGGGAAAGGAAGCTCACAGGACAGGGAGGCTCACAGGCCAGGATAACTCACCAGGGAGAGACACTTGCAGAACAGGACTCGCAGGGGAAAGGACCTGACAGGAGAAAAGAACGCAGTTGGGGACTTACTGGGGAAAAGAACTCACAGACGAAAGGGTTTCACAGGACAAGGGGACTCATATGGAAGAAGAAATCACAGGGGAGAGGAAGTCACAAGATAGAAATACTTACATGGGGGCGACTAACATGATAGGGGCACTCACATGAGAGCGCTCACAGGCAAGGATAACGCAAAGGGGAGGGTAGCTCACAGTAAAGGAGAACTCACAGGGGAGGAAGACTCATATGTAAGAACTCACAAGAGAAGGGGACTCACAAGAGAGAGAAACTCGCAGGGGGGAGACTAACGGGATAAGGGGATTCACCGGAGAGGACTCACAGGGGAGGGGGACTCACAGTAGAGGAGAACTCACGGGGGAGAACTCGCAGGAAAGTGCGAGCCACATGACAAGGGGACTGCCAGAGGAGGACTCGCAGTCAAGGCCTCACGGGGAATGGGGTCTGGAATGGGACAACAACTCACAGGGAAAGGGACTAACAAGGAGAACTGACAGGAGAAAAGAACGCACTGGGGAAGACTCACAGAGGAAGAAAACTCACAGGCGAGGGGGATTCACAGGACACAGGGACTCATATTGAAGAACTCACAGGAAAGGGAAATCACAAGAGTAGGAAACTCACTTGGTGTGACTAACAGGATAAGGGAACTCATATGAGAGGACTCACAGGAAAGGAGAAATCACAGGAGAGGATTCACAGGAAAGCGGTACTCACAGGAGAGGGACTCACATGACATGTGGACACCCAGAGGACTCACAGGGGAGGCGGATTAACAGAAAATAGGGAATCACACGGTAGAACAACTCACAGGGAAGGGGGACTCACAATAAAGCGAATTTCACAGAGGGACTCACAGGAAAGCTGCTATCACAGGAGAGAGGGTCTCGCATGATATGGGGAGTCCCAGGGGAGGATTCACAGGCAAGGGAAAATCACGGGAGAGGGAGCTTCAAAGGAGATGGGGAGGTAAACAAACAGCAATCGCGACTTTGAGGATAGCGGGATTCGCAGGAGAGGAGAATTGACAGGGGGAAGATCTGGGCAGTATAACTTACAAGGGAGGGAAAATCGCAAAATAGGACTCGCAGGGAGGGGACGCAGGAGAGAAGGACGCACCTGACAGTGGAAAAGAACTCACAGGCAAGGGGGATTCACAGGAGATAAGGCCTCATATGGAAGAAAAACTCACTGGGGAGGGGTACTGACAAAAGAAGGAAACTCATATGGAGGCAACTAACAGAATATGGGAAATCACAGGAATGGAAAACTCATAGAGGAGGGTTACTCCCAGTAGAGGAGAACTCACAGGATCTGAGGAGAACTCACAAGGCAAGCAGCCATCATAGGAGAGGGGGGTCCCATGTGACATGGGGAATCCCAGGAAAACAACTCACAGGGCAGAACTCAGTAGGTGGGAGACTTGCAGAACAGGACTCTCAGGGGAGAACCTGAAAGGAAAAAAAGAATGTACAGGAGAGGTCTCACAGGAAACCTCACATGAGAAGGGGAATCACAACCAAGGCGAACTCACTTGGGGGTGACTATCAGGATAGCGGGCCTCACAGGAGAGGACTTACAGGATTGGAGAACTTACAGGGGAGGGGGGATCACAGTAGAGGAGAACTCACAGGGGAGGTGGACTCACAGGAAAGTAGCACTCACAGGAGAGGACGCACTGACATGGGGAATCCAAGTGGAGGACTCACAGGCAAGGCCGTATGCGGGATTCAGAGTAGATTAACATGAGAGAACAACTCACAAGGAAAGGGGATTTACAAGCGAGGGAAACGTACAGGGACGGACTCACAGGAAAGCCGCACTCACAGGAGAGGGAGACCCCTATGACATGGGGACTCACAAGGGAGGACCCCCAGAGTACTCACAGGGGCTTCAGAGGAGATGGGGACCGACATGGGGAACAGCTCACAGGGAAAAGGGACTCAGGAATAGCAAACACACAGGAGAGTCGATGTACATGATAGAGGGCTCGCAGGAGAAAACTCACAGAAGAGGGATGCTTACAGGTAGAAGAACTCACAAGGGGGAAACTTATAGATCAGGCCTCGCAAGGGAGGGGGAAGATGACAGGAGAAAAAACACACGGGGGAGGACTCACAGGGAAAATCAACTCACAGGTCAAAGGGATTCACAGGAGATAGGGACTCACATGGAAGAAGAACTCGCAGGATAGAGGAACTCACAAGAGAAGGAAACTCACAGGTGAGGGGCATTCACTGGAGATGGGAACTAATATGATAGAAGAACTCGCAGGATAGAGGAACTCACAAGAGAAGAAAACTCACAGGCGAAGAATGACAGGAATTTGGTATACACAGGAGGGAGACACACACATTACAGGACTCACAGGGGAGGACGATTCACAGCAGATGGGGACTCAAATGGGAGAACAACTGACAGGGAAACCAGACTCACAAGAGAGAGAAATTCACACGAGTGGCAACTTAGTGGATAGGAAGGCTAACAAGAGAGGAGAACTCACACATGGAGGCTAACAGGGGAGGGAAGCTAACATGGGAGGAGGCTCACAGGGCAGGAGAACTCACAAGAGAGGGGGAGACTTTCAGAACATAACGGGACCTGACACAGAAGACACGCATGGGAGGACACATGGGAGATTCACAGAAGATAACTCATATGGAAAGAGGGGTCTTACAAGAGAAGGGAACACACAGAGGGGCAAATATCAGGATAGGGGGACTCAAAGGAAATGAGTACTCATAGAGGAGGGGGGCTCACAGTAGAGCAAAAATCACAGGGCTGGAGGATTCGCAGGAAAGTGGCACTCAAAGCTCCAAGGGAAGGATTCACAGAGGAGGGGGATTTATAGGAGATGGAGACTTACATGGGAGAACAACTCACAGGGAAAGGGGATTAGCAAGATAGAGAAACGTACAGGAAAGCGGCACTAACAGAACACTGCGACTCATATAACATGGGGACTCCCAGGGGAGGGGCATTCACAGGAGATGGAGACTCGCATGGGAGAACAACTCACATTGAAGGGGACTCACAAGAACAGTATAGGTGGACTCACAGCAATGGAGAACTCACAGGGCAGGAGGACTCACAGGAAATTGGCATTCACTGGAGAAGGGGACTCACATGATAAGAGAACTCCCAGGGTGGGAGTCACAGGCAGCGAGCCACAGGGGAGGGGGACTAACATGACATGGGGAATCTCAAGGGCAGACTCACAGGCGAGGAGGATTCACAGCAGATGGCAACTCACATAGGAGAACAACTCACTGGGAATGGAACTCACAAGAGAGGGATACTCACACGAGGGGCAATTTACAGGATTGGGGGATCACCGGACAACTCACAAGGAAGGGATGCTCACAGGGTAGGGAGGCTCACAGGCAGGAATACTTACAAAGGAGGTAAACTTGCAGAAATGGACTTGCAGGGGGGGGGTGGAGCTGACAGGAGAGGACAACGCACTGTGGAGGACCAACGGGGGAAGAGAACTCACAGGCAAGGGGGATTCACAAGAGATGGGGACTCATATGGAAGAACTAAAAGGGAAGGGGACTCACAAGAGAGGGAAACTCACATGGGGGCGACTAAAACGATAGGGGGACTCACAGTACAGGATAACTCACAGGGAAGGAGCACTCACAGCAGAGAGGGATTGATATGACATGCGGACTCCCAGGAGAACTCAAAGGGAAGGGAACTCACAAGAGAGGGAAACTCACACGGGGGCGACTAATACGATAGGACTCACAGTAGAGGAGAACTCACAGGGAAGGAGCACTCACAGGAAAGCAGCACTCACAGCAGAGATGGATTGATATGACATGCGGACTCCCAGGGGAGGACTCGCAGGGGAATATCTGACAGGAGAGAGGAACGTACAAGGCAGGAACAACAGGGGAAGAAAACTGACAGGGGAGGGGAATTCACAGGAGATGGGGACTCATATGGGAGAAAACCTGACAGGAGAGGGGGGCTGACAAGAGAGGGAAGCTCGTAGACAGGCAACTGACAGGATTGTGGGACTCGCAGAATAGAACAACTCACAGGAAGGGGGGCTCACAGGGGAGAGGACCTGCCAGCAGGAAAGAACACATAGGAGAGTACTCACAAGGGAAGAAAACTCACAGATGAAGGGGATTCACTGGAGATGGGGACTAATTTGATAGAACTGAGAGGAGAGGGAGACTCACAAGAGAAGGAAACTCACATGTGGGTAACTAACAGGATAACATGACTCACAGGAATGGAGAACTCACACGGCAGGGGGACTCACAAGAGAGGGATAATCACAGGAGGGTCAACTTACAGGATAAGTGAATTACCGGACAACTCACAAGTGAGGGATGCTCACAGCCAGGAATACTCACAAAGGAGGTAAACTCGCAGGAATGGACTTGCAGATGGGGGGGGGGGGAGGAGCTGACAGGAGAGGACAACGCACTCTGGAGGACCCACGGGGGAACAGAACTAATAGTAAAGGGGGATTCACAGGAAATACAGACTCATATAGAAGAACTCACTAGGGAGGGGGACTCACAAAAGAGGGTAGGGGGACCCCAGGGATGGAGAACTCATATGGTAGGATGGCTCACAGTATAGGAGATATCACAATGGAGGAGCACTCAAAGGAAAGGGGCACTCACAGGAAAGGGGGACTCACACGAGATGGGGACGACTCATGGGAAGGAGGACTCACAGGTGAGGGGGATTTACAGGAGATGGGGGCTCACATGAAAGAACAACCCACATGCAAGGGGGACTTCCAAGAGAGGAAAACTCACAGGAGGGGCGACGTATTGGATAGGGCAGCCCACAGGGCAGGAAAACTGACAAAGGAGGGAAACTTGCAGAAAAGTCTCGCAGGGAAGGGGACCTGACAGGAGAGAAGATCACACATGGGAAGACTCATAGGGGAAGAGAATTTACAGGCAAGGGGTATTCACAGGAGATGAAGACTCGTATGGAAGAACTCACAGGGGAGGGGGACTCACAAGAGGGGCAAACTCACATGGGGGCGACTAATAGGATAGGGGGACTCACAGTAGAGAAGAACTCACAAGGAAGGAGGACTAACAGGAAAGCAGCACTCACAGGAGAGAGGGGTTGACATGACATGGGGACTCCCAGGGGAGGACTCACAGGCAAGAAAAGGACATGCTGGGGAAGTACCTGACACGAGAGAGGAATGTACAATGGATGAATCACAGGGGAGGAGAACTCCCAGGGGCTAGGGATTCATAGGTGATGGGGACTCACATCGGACAAAACCTCACAGGAGGTGGGGGACGACTGACAAGTGAGGGAAACTCGCAGACGGGCAAGTGACAGGATTGGGGGACTCGCAGAATAGGGGGACTCACAGGAGATGGGGACCTAAATTTGAGAACAACTCAGACGGAAGGGGGACTCACAAGAGAGGGGCGACTTTCACAGGGAAGGGGGACTCACAAGAGAGGGGCGACTTTCACAGGGAAGGGAGCCTCACATGAGAGGGAGGCTTACAGAGCGGAAGGACTCACAAAGGCGGGAACAGGACTCGCAGGGGAGCAGACCTGCCAGTAGGAAAGATCACATAGGGGAGGACTCACAAGGGAAGAAAACTCACAGGTGAGGGGCATTCACTGAAGATGGGGACTAATATGATAGAAGAACTCACAGGGGAGGGCAACGCACAAGAGAAGGAAACTCACATGGGGGCGACTAACAGGATACGGGGACTCACAGGAATGGAGAACTCACATGGGAGGGGGACTCACAGGGTAGGAGGACTCACAAGAAAGTGGCATTCACTGGAGAAAGGGACTCACATGACAAGAGAACTCCCAGGATGGGACTCACAGGCAACGAGCCACAGGGGAGGGGGACTCACATGACATGGGGATTCCCAAGGGCAGACTCAAGATGGGCAAACTCACATGGGGGCGACTAACAGGATACGGGGACTCACAGGAATGGAGAACTTACACGGGTGGGGGACTCACAGTAGAGGAGGACTCACAGGAAAGTGGCAATTACTGGAGAAGGGGACTCGCATGACAAGAGAACTCCCAGGGTGGGACTCACAGGCAAGGAGCCACTGGGGAGAGGGGCTCTCTTGACATGGGGATTCCCAAGCACGGACTCACAGCAGATGGTAACTCACATAGGAAAACAACTCACTGGGAAGGGAACTCACAAGAGAGGGATACTCACAGGAAGGGAAACTTACAGGATTGGGGGATCACTGGAGAACTCACAAGGGAGGGAAGCTCACAGGGGAGGGCGGCTCACAGGCAGGAATACTCACAAAGGAGGTAAAATTGCAGAAATGGACTTGCAGGTGGGTGGAGCTGACAACGCACTGTGGAGGACCACCAGGGGAAGAAAACTCACAGACAAGGGGGATTCACAGGAGATGGGGACTCATATGGAAGAACTCACAGGGGACTCACAAGAAAGAGAAACTCACATGGGGGCAACTAATAGGATAGGGGGACTCACAGTGGAGGAGAACTCACAGGGAAGGAGCACTCACAGGAGAATGATTCACATGACATGCCGACTCCCAGGGGAGGAAGATCTCACAGGGAAGCGGACTCACAAGAGAGGGAAGCTCACATTGGGGCGACTAATAGGATAGTGGGACTCACTGTGGAGGAGAACTCACAGGGAAGGAGCACTCGCAGGAGAGAGGGATTGACATGACATGCAGACTCCCAGGGGAGGACTCACAGGCAAGGACTCGCTGGGCAAGTACCTCACACGAGAGAGGAACGTACAAGGGAGGACTAACGAGGGAAGAGAACTCACAGGGGAGGGGAATTCACAGGAGATGGGGATTCATATGGGAGAAAACCTCACATGAGAAGGAGGCTCACAGGGCAGAAGGACTCACAAAGGCAGGAACAGGACTCGCAAGAGAGAGAACCTGTCAGCAGGAAAGAACACACAGGGGAAGACTCACAAGGGAAGAAATCTCACAGGTGAGGGGTATTCACTTGAGATGAGGTCTAATATGATAGAAAAACTCACAGGGGAACACGACTTGCAAGAGAAGGAAACTCACATGGGGGCGACTAACAGGTTACGGGGACTCACAGGAATGGAGAACTCACATGGGAGGGGGACTCAAAGTGGTGGAGGACTCGCAGGAAAGTGGCATTCACTGGAGAAGGGTCTTACATGACAAGAGAACTCCCAGGGTGGGACTCACAGGCAAGGAGCCACATGGGAGGGGGACTCACATGACATCCTCTGGGATTCACAGGTGATGAGGACTTCTACGGAAGAAAACCTCACAGGAAGGGGAGGGGGCTGGCAGGGCAAAAGGACTCACAAAAGCAAGAACAGGACTCGCAGGGGAGAGGACCTGTCAGCAGAAAAGAACACATAAGGGTGGACTCACAAGCGAAGAAAACTCACAGGTGAGGGGGACTCACTGGAGATGAGGACTATTATGATAGAACTCACAGGGTAGGGCGACTCAAAAGAAAAGGAAACTCACATGGGGGCGACTAACAGGATACGGGGACTCACAGGAATGGAGAACTCACACGGGAGGTGGACTCACAGTGGAGGAGAACTCACAGGGAAGGAGGACTCACAGGAAAGTAGCAATCACTGGAGAAGGTGACTCGAATGACAAGAGAACTCCCAGGGTGGGGCTCGCAGGCAAGGAGCTACAGGGGAGGGGGGCCTCGCTGGGCAAGTACCTGACAGGAGAGAGGAACGTACAAGGGAGGACTAACAGGGGAAGAGAACTCACAGGGTAGGTGAATTCACAGGAGATGGGGACTCATATGATAAAACTCACATGCAGGGAAGGGGACTCACAAGAGAAGGAAGCTCACATGGGGGCGACTAATAGGATAGGGGGACTTACAGTGGAAGAGAACTCACAGGGAAGGAGCATTCACAGGAGAGAAGGATTAACATGACATGCAGACTCCCAGGGGAGGACTAACAAGCAAGGCCTCGCTGGGCAAGTTCATGACGGGAGAGAGGAACGTACAAGGCAGGACTAACAGGGGAAGAGAACTCAGAGGGGAGGGAAATGCACAGGAGATCGGGACTCATAAGAAGGGGGGCGGGGCTGACAGGGCAGAAGGACTCACAAAAGCAGGAACAGGACTCGCAGGGGAGAAGACCTGTCAGCAGGAAAGAACACATAAGGGTGGACTCACAAGGGCAGAAAACTCACAGGTGAGGGGGATTCACTGGAGATGAGGACTAATATGATAGAACTCACATGGTAGCGCAACTCACATGAGAAGAAACTCACATGGGGGCGACTAACAGGATACGGGGACTCACAGCAATGGAGAACTCACACGGGAGGGGGACTCACAGTGGAGGAGAACTCACAGGGAAGGAGGACTCACAGGAAAGTGGCAATCAATGGAGAAGGGGTCTTGCATGACAAAAGAACTCCCAGGGTGGGACTCACAAGCAAGGAGCCACAGGGGAGGGGTGCTCTTTTGACATGGGGATTCCCAAGGACGGACTCACAGGGGATTCACAGCAGATGGTAACTCACATAGGAAAACAACTCACTGGGAAGTTAACTCACAAGAGAGGGATACTCACAAGAGGGGAAACTTACAGGATTGGGGATCACCGGACAACTCACAAGGGAGGGAAGCTCACAGGGTAGGGAGGCTCACAGGCAGGAATAGTCACAAAGGAGGTAAAATTGCAGAAATGGACTTGCAGGTGGGTGGAGCTGACAACGCACTGTAAAGGACCAGCAGGGGAAGAGAACTCACAGGCAAGGGGGATTCACAGGAGATGGGGACTCATATGGAAGAACTCACAGGGGACTCACAAGAGAGGGAAATTCACATGGGGGCAACTATTGGGAGAGGGGGACTCACAGTAGAGGATAACTTACAGGGAAGGAGCACTCACAGGAGAGGGATTGACATGACATGCAGACTCCCAGGGTAGGACTCACAAGGAAGGCCTCGCTGGGCAAGTACCTGACAGGAGAGAGGAACCTACAAGGGAGGACTAACAGGGGAAGAGAACTCACAGGGGAGATGAATTCACAGGAGATGGGGAATCATATGAAAGAACTCACATGCAGGGAAGGGGACTAACAGGAGAGGGAAGCTCACATGGTGGCGACTAATAGGATAGGAGGACTCACAGTGGAGGAAAACTCACAGGGAAGGAGCACTCACAGGGAAGGAGCACTCACAGGAGAGAGGGATTGACATGACATGCAGACTCCCAGGGGAGGACTCACAGGCAAGGACTCGCTGGGCAAGTACCTGACAGGAGAGAGGAACGTACAAGGGAGGACTAACAGGGGAAGAGAACTCACAGGGGAGGAGAATTCACAGGAGATGGGGACTCATATGGGAGAAAACCTCACATGAGAGGGAGGCTCGCAGGGCAGGACTCACAAAGGCAGGAACAGGACTCGCAGGGGAGAGGACCTGTCAGCAGGAAAGAACACATAGGGGAGGACTCACAAGGGAAGAAATCTCACAGGTGAGGGG
>JANSTR010145931.1:0-11429 GCA_025434805.1 Antipathozoanthus remengesaui | reverse complement strand
ACAGCGGAACAAAGTTTACGTCACCAAACAGAGAGACGAACCCTCCAGAGAAAATATTCAAGATCACAAAGGACATGGACACTCCTTTTAAGGGCAAAGCGACAATTCCTCCATTGGGTTTTATGGTTTTTACAAAGATCGAAGAAGTAAATAAGAACGAAACAGCGTTCATACCCGGCTCGAAAGCAAGCAAAAATTTTTCAGTGGAGACAATATTTGTTTGTCTATTGTCGCTTTTGTTAACAAGACTTTTGCACAAAGTGGAATGTCTCTGACTATGATAATCAGCTTTTGAAATAACTCCTTGCCCCTTCACTGTTGCCTTTTATTGTCAACAGTTGGTTTGCATAAAGAAGAGATTGAAAAATGAATTGAAAAATGATTCCCTTGAACCGAATAATTGTTGCTTGGATGTTTATCACGTGTTAGCAGTGAGCCAATCAGCTTGCGCTAGCTACATGACCTGACTATCCCACAAGGCGCCACGAGAATAACATAGAAAACGTTATTGGGTGCTCGTTTAGCTGAAAAAAATATGTGAAAAAAACTCTAAACAGTCAAGTTCTAGTAATCATATTCAAGAAAAGAGCTGAGCTTGGGTCGTTAGCTTAGCTACAACTCTAATATAATTGATAAGCTTATTATTATATGGCCACGATAGTACGCGCGCTCTGATTGGTTCTTGAATGGTCTGGGCATTATACCCGGATGTGCAAAATAAAAAATGTCTTCTTGTACAATGTTGTCGTTTTCAGATAAAGGCCATGTAATAAAATACTTATTAACCTCGAACGTTCGGTCTTTACTAGAAATATTAAACTTTGTCCTCGACGCATTGACCCCGCTCTCGCTCAGTCAATACACAACACGGCCTCAGTTTGATATTTCCCGTAACAACCTCACTCTCGGTTTATAAGTAGTTATTGTATGGTTGAATGTATTTAGACCTGTTTAAAGAAAGATGTTTTAAAATGACAGTCATTTTGAAGGACTCCGTTTTCATTCAATTCTAGTATTTTTCCATATGCCTTTCATTGATCGCTGTTTGGAATGAAAGTCAGAAAGAGAAAGAATGATAGCCTATAGCGATACCGAAACAACAAGATCATTCCATATTTCACTGATATTTCTAAAACCCTAACCTTTGAATGTCATAAGGAGTTATTACAATGGACCGAACATGCTATAGTATCATTATATACTAGTAGTAATCATGGATTATGACAGTGCGATTGAAGGCACTTAAATATTATTGTCAGCTGTGCGTGTAGTTATCATACAGATCTAATGCAGTAAGTACAAAATGTGTTAATTATCGAAGTCCAGTACCCTGATAATTTGCTTGAACTTATTTTGTAGTCTAGTGCGGGGTAGCAAGTTACCGGTAGTTGCAAGTGAGACACGACTGACAAGCTAATTAGTATGGGGCCGGGGTAACTGTTGCCTGTTTTGTTACTATCTTTTGTCTTTAAATAAACTCCAAAGACACTAACGAGTATAAACGCCGAGTAAAACTGAACAGCCGAATATTCGTTCTCTAAAATATTCTTTATCTAAATTTACCTTCTGGCAAAGTGCGGCGGCCATTTTACTGTTTTTCCCTCAATTTATGTTAGCGCGAGCTTGTGGAACTGAAGGCAGTTTATTAAAGCTAATATTCGATTCGTTCACGCTTTCTTCACGACTTTAGCCGTATACTTTAGGGGCACAAACAATTTCTTTTTTGGTCGTCCATTTCGTTTGTTTTGCAGCGAACACTTCGCTTGACAGTTCGTTTTAGCTCGAAGTTCAGACTACACATGCCATGTCGAGACTTTTTGTACGCTCCCGGTGTAGAAAACAATTTCCTGGTCAGGCTGTCGTTCACGAAGCGAAATAGTTTCAAATGGCAAAGTCACGAGGTTGAGCCTGTGTATTCCTTAGTCAGCATGACTACGCGTTTAAAGGTGCGCACGCATTGGTGTAATTATTCAAATTGGCAGTTTTGGTACACAACCTCGTTCCCAGTGCCATCCGCGCGCCAAGGTCCCCGACAAATGGGCCCTGGCACATGTTGGATTTGTGACGTAAAATGTTGGATATTTTGGCCGGGCAGAAGAATGAATGCCCCTGGAGCGAGAATGGCAAAATGGATGTTTGTTTCTCTTTATTTACGAATACTAGAAGGCCCTAAACCCTAAAGACGCCGATTTATCTCTTGTTTTTAAAGTAGTACTGGTACATTGTTTTGGAAGCGATTTATATAGGTAGAGATGTTTACATGTACTCCCAACTAGCTACGAAAATTCTCTGATATTCCAGTCTGGCTTAAGATTATTCAGGTAAAGGCGAATGATCGAATCGTCGATTTCTACATACACAGCCGCAGCTGTTTGTTGCGAGTCCACGGATGTCTGTTCAGTGGCCGGTACTCAGTATATTTGCCGCAGGATCCACCGGTGGCTCTATCAACGCTTATTCTCTATACCAGAAACCAGCACTGCGTGCCGATGAATTTTTTTCTGAACTCTGAAAAACTAATTAACTTTGTACTACAACTTCTGCAAACGGTTTTGGGAAACCTGTCCTCATATTTGACTTCGATGCCGATGAGGTTACGAATTATTTCAAACAGTCCCTATTCACTCCAGCCTTGAAAAAAATATTTGTTGAGTGTTTGTCAGCTCCAGCACGCAGATTTTCCTCTGAGGTATAATTTTACTGGTGTTTTTATTTTGTTGGTACAAACCCCAAACCCCCAAAAAATCGAGAATCTTCACGCTAGTAAGAGCACAGGGATCCCATGTTGACCACATGGAAACCAAAATGGGGATGTCGTGTATATTTCAACAGTATTAGGGTGACGGTGCCGAATATATTAGCAGAAATTGCGCAGAAGATTCACAAGATTAAAAGTTGTGGCCCAACACAAACTTGGTAGCAGTGACGAGGTAGTACTAGCCTTTAATGATGACATATTTTGTAATTTCAAACACGGGTTTAAACTCAAAAAGACACGACGTGTAGTTTTCTCACGGTCTCGCCGAAATTCTCACACAAATGTCACCCAACATGATGAGAACAGCTGAGCAAACGGCTTCGCGAAACTTTTTACTTTAATATCTATTTCCTGTCGTGTGCGCCTGTCTTAGCTTAAGTAGCAACTCCTGCCGCTGAAGTCGAGCATTTCAGTTGTATTGTCCAGAGGTCAATAAGATAACAGTAAAGGGCGGATATCCACATACATACCCCTGGAATTATCCAGTGGCTCGCCGACCCTGGATGACGTGTTTCCTGTTTACGTCACAAACCGAAACTTTTGTCGGCGGAAGAAGAAATGGAGCCACATAGCGCGGAAGAAATAATTGGGAGTGGAAGATAGTTTATATCTTCATTCTCGAATTGACTGCCAGAAAATTAGAAATGATATGGGAAGCCGAGTTAAATACGAGATTGTTTGTCCGTCACTCGGCAATAAATGCGACGATCTTGCTTGTAGAATTAGCAAACTTCAGATGCAGAAATCTTAAAGACGCGCTTAAAGGCGCTAAACCATTAAATGCGATGGTTCTGCTAATAAATTTCAAAAAATTAGAAAACCCTTCTTGTCGTTGTTAGAAATTTAACAGTTGGTGCTAGCCTGTTGCCTATCTGACAATTTATCTGATTTCATTTTTTCTGAATGAAATATGAATGAAACTGTCATAAGGAAATATATATCAGCTTGTAATATTTAATTATTACTAATATCGTTCAAGTATCGGTTTGACATCATATATCTGTCTCTGTTTTACTCTGGTTAATTTTAATTTCATGTTATCACCAGAAATGACGTAACTGGGGCTGGTTTTATCTAAAACTGATTTCTTTCTGTGCATGTTATTCAAAACACTAAATTTGCTTCAGACAGTACGTCCAAGCCTGTTGAGTCATTCCAATCCAATGTGAGTAGATTCAAAAATATCAATTAATTTTAGAAGGAAATCATCTGAGGAACAATGATATGCAAAATCAGTTCCTTGTTCTTTATTTGGAAGCTGGTAATAGTGACATGACGTATTATGGGAAATAACACCGTTAGAAAAGAATTCATTTGACGAAAAATAGCACAAGTATTTGATGAAAGTAGCTGAAAGTGACAGCAATAGTATGAAGCACTGAGAGCAGTTATTAGTCTTTACTTTCATTAAATAAGAGAGTTATTATTCAATAGTTCTTGTATTAGCAGTTTGGTGGTGTTGCTTTTAATACCACATCTACAGGAAATACAACCATTTATGAAACATCTTTTTAAGTTCCCGGTTGACAGTGCCATTAATTGATTGAATGGGTATATACTGAAGAAAAATACACTGCAAGATAGCCACTCAGAAGCCAGTCCGTTGTGGTGTAATATTAACAGGTATGTATTAATGGCTTTCATATTCAAGAACTGATGGCACTTATAATATAAAGAGAAAAAGGGAAAAAAGGAAGACATTTAGACAGATGGTCATAGCTTACTGATCTATAACCACAGCTCTTCCTGTCTATGCTGAGTATAGTAGTTCATTTTTCCGCATTCACGAACAGAGCTGAAGTCTTTTCGTAGTAGCAATAATCTTGGCTTTTCGGTAGAAGCAACAAGATGGTAGACATGATTCTTTTATCCTTTCTAATTCTAGCAGTAGTGTCTAGCATCGCTGCTCAAAACTGCGATGGTAGACAAGCGATGTATCAACTCGATTTTATTGCTACATGGAGCTCTAAAACTCACAGTAGTGCCGGGTTTCCTTCAAACGGTCATTTCTCGCCTCTCATCGGCGCTTCACACAACACTAACTACACCATGTGGGCCTCTGGAATCTTGGCTTCTCCGGGAGTCAAGTTAGTCGCAGAAACAGGTGAGCAATACTCTTACATGTCAAGTTAAATGGAACTCAGTTTGTTGTTATACCATATCTTTAATTATTGATGTATACGTAATTGTTTTACAATTAAGCTAAATAATTTTCAGAAACAATCTTGTTGTCGGTACACATTCAAACATTTGCTTCATTGTTAACAGTTTTACTCGTATTTTCTTTGACTGAGATCTACCATTCAAAATCTCAGCCCATTTGAACACTGACGTGTGTCAGCGTATTACAAAATAATTTATAGCTCATTTAATATCTTCGAGAGCATTGTAAGCTCGTGTGAACAAAAGCCTGAACAAGTCGGGGAACCATCCCCCCCGGCATTCACACGTTCAAGTTAGATCCACCTCTGTGAACAACGTATATTTTGAGAGTAACAAGCAAAGCAAAATCCATTCGGTGTGTCGGTGCAGTTCGGTCTATTTAGTTTTTCTTGTTTAAGGAAAACGAAAATACGCTGAGCAATGAACTCAGAACATTTTGGTCTATTTAGTAAAACAAAACATTTATGTTATGTTTTCTTGTTAAAGGAAAACGAGACACGCTTAGCAATGAACTCAAGAAAGAAAAGTCCCAAAGGACAGTTCTGAAGATGATCGAGGGGCCAAGCGGGACTCTCCAGTCACCAAGCAACTGGACTGGCATTAGGGTGTATGTTAGTGACGAGTACCCCTTAGTGTCTGTCATCACGATGATCGCTCCTTCTCCCGACTGGATAGTGGGTGTCCACGACCTCAACCTCTGTGGCGGACAGTCGTTTAAGGATCGTGTATCACGTGATGTGTTTGTTTATGACGCAGGTACAGACAGCGGAACAAAGTTTACGTCACCAAACAGAGAGACGAACCCTCCAGAGAAAATATTCAAGATCACAAAGGACATGGACACTCCTTTTAAGGGCAAAGCGACAATTCCTAGCTTTGGATATATGGTGTTTACCAAAATTAAGGAAAACAAGACCATCATGGCTACGACCACGCCCATTTCACCAACTGAGTCTATGACAGGAAACCCAACGGTCACGCCTACTGAGTCTATGACAGGAAACCTAACGGTCACGCCAACTGAGTCTATGACAGGAAACCAAACGGTCACGCCAACTGAGTCTATGACAGGAAAGCCAACGGTCACGTCTATTTCGCCAACTACAAAGTCAAAGGCAGCAAAAGGTTTTACCATGATTTCCATTTTCACTTGTCTTCTGTCGCTTGTATTCGCTTTCGTGTTTCAGTAGTACTAGAAATTGTACTAGAAATTGTAGCAGCTCTTAGAAACTGAATGACATTAGAAAAGTAAACTGCAGCAACTTTTGTCCACTGAAGGCAAAAAAGCATGAGAAAGCCGTCAGTTAAGAGCGATTGCTCTATATATCGCGGCTGACATTGCATTTGGATTTCGCCACGGTGTTTATCAGCTTTGTCAATTACTTGCATTATAAAAGTTAGAGATTAGGCCGGTTTTACGTTTTGTTAAGCGTTACCTTGGTTAGGTACAAGTTTGTAAGAAGGTTGGTTTTTGTTTCACAATATATTGATCATAAAAACCTGTAAGCAATCAACACTGCATGCAGAATGTTTCTTCTTTATTATACAAAGTGCCCCAAACATGACATATAAAGTGTTGCTAAATTCTCCTAAACTGTCTCCATAGCTTCCTTGTTAACTCTTTCGCCCCAAACATGACATATGAAATGTTATAATATAGATTTGATATAACACTCGCTCTAATTGGCCCAAAAGCTTGCTCCTCTCTCCTAATTGGCCCTCACAATATAAAGCATAGTTACCATGACAACTATTACTTTTTGTCAATTTGCGAGGGAAACAAAATGGCGGCGTCCCAGTGCGACTTGCCTGACTTTTCTTTTACATTTCGACTTGGGAAAATGAAGAAGACTACACTATTCCCAGTGCTGACTCAGTCTCCAACTATAAAAGTCCAACTGGAAAACTCTGAACGAAGATTTACCGAGCTCTCTAGCTGCTTCAGAAGTAAACTGCAATGACATTGTTTCTAAAGCCGATCGCGAGGCAAACAACTGCAACTGTGCAAGTAAGTCACATCGACAAAATGAATGTGGAGAAGTTTATCTATATTATAAAACAAATAGAACAGCTTTTCCCGTGCTCCGTATAGTAATAAAGCTCTTAGGAAGTGAAAGGGCACTCAAGAAGTGAGGAGAAGCACTCGCCTGTGGCTCGCGTTCTCCCTACACTTCTTTCGTGCTCTCGTCACTTTCTGCATGCTTTATTACTGTACGGAGCACGGGAAAAGCTGTTCTATTTGTTAATTGCTGACTTCTCCTAAACTGTCTCCACAGATTCCCTATAATCAGTTTGGAAGAATTTTGTTTTTTATCCTAAGTAGTTTGCTAATTACTTTATTCTAATAACCAAAAAAATATTCTGTGTGGACGGTGTAAAGAGACGATACATGCTGATACACTGGCTTGTGCTGAAAGGATTAATAGGCCTAATGAATTTTATTATATTGAAACTTACGCTAACATGCTCAGATGTCCGTGCATTCCAGGCGAGCACACCCGTTCGTCAGAGCTCACCGCCTCAACAAACGAACATGCGGTAACAACAACCTTAGTTATACTCCTCAGATGAAATACTTACAGCTTGAGATAGCTCTTTGAATAATAATTAATTAAATATTTTAGGAGTACTGGCATCTAAAATAACCACATGGTTAACAGTTTTAGGTGTCAGCTTACATGAAAATCTATAAATATGTACAGGTCGGGACACACACAAGAGGACACACACACACACAAATAGCCGGAAGTGGTTGTAACACAGAAGTAAGAGAAAAAATTAGAAACAATGGGTTATTTTATTTGCCTATTTCTTTTCCAGCACAAATATATTAGTAGCTGTCCAAATACTTTAAGTTTAACTGGATGAGGAAGAGATTTAATTGCATTCCATAGTTTACAAGGCCTGCGCAGGGGGAGGGGCTGGGCTCGAAAAAAAATAAAAAAAAACATTTTGATGCAAATTGTGTTATTTCACAAAATCTGATACTTTGACTGATTCAGCGATATCAGCAAGTAATAAAGTAAGTGACGCTTAATAATCGAGCATGCGGCGTTCTTATCGCAGTAAGAATAACAATTACATTTTGTGAATTACATTTTGTTTACTTTGGCGTTGTCGGTACGGTGTTTAATTTGTGTTTATTTAGATAATAAGTTCATTACTTCATAAGCAGATTGTTGTTGTATTTCCTCCAATAACTTTTGAACTTTGCTGTAGTGTGATACTCAAACAACTGGAGATTGAATCATTTTAAAAATTTAGCTTCCCTACAACAATTTAAATGTTTTAAGTGTTCGTATATTGATGGTAAAAATACATCATGTTTTAAAATTTTAGTGCATTTGTAACGATTTTAGTAACACAAATTTCAAAATTTCACTTTCGGAGCCACTCCGCGGGCCTTGAACATACATCTGATTACCGTCCAAATAAAAGACCTTGCTGCACTGATTTGTGATGTGAAATTTCAGTGCTGCATAATAAAAACTTTTCGTTATTTTGTTAGTATTTTGTCTATGGATACCGCCATTTTAAATTTCGGCGTTACTGCGCTCGTGATGGGTTTTCCCGCGTGTACTGATGTGGTCTTTGTAGTCTGTCCTACGCGAGTTCCATTCGTTGTCATATCAAAATGGCGGAACGGTAAACGTTCTCTTTCGCTGTGATCCCTTTCAGTTTGGAGCCGAAATACTCGACAGAAGGAGTTTGTTTTTCTTCTTTAGAGGACAAACGTGCAGCCCACGCAAGATCCCGTCCCGTATCCATCAACAGAATACCAAAAACTTTATGCTCCGTTCTCGTTTCAGTATACGGCGGTTTTCAGCCCTAACATTTCAGACTATAAATCAGTGCAGCAAGGTCTTTTATTTGGCAGGTAATATATTTTTCACTGCAGGTCTCCTTTAAAGAATTTTATCATAACGTTATATCAGCGTATACAACCAACTTGAGAGATATTTCATATATCTATTTCTAAAGCTTGATTTTAATCATGTTAATCAGATCAGTTAAGTATGAATATCCTAATAATTATAGGAAATTGTTTTAATAATACCCTTACTAGTGCTAATACCAAGATATTTGTAGTAAATAGGTTCCAGATTAGTTTTAACAGTGTAAATTGAGTTTTATCTTATATCACGACATCAGTACAGCTTCAAACTACTATCTATTTATCTGTCTGTCATGAACACCTTTCTTGGGTTGTTCCCTGTGCACTCATGACGTCACGTTCTAGAAATATATATACTAGTTATACAATGCTTTCGAGTGGGATACTATGGTATATGCCAAGCGTTACTTCTATTTTCCGCATACACACGAGTCTTTTCGTGAGTCAGTGCATGTATGTGTGTATACAGGGAAAATGTGAGAGACAAGTGACATCACCTTTATCCGATACCTCGTGTAAAAAATCCAATCGGCTACAAAAACTCTACTTCAATCCACCACACTAAAAAAGATGGCGGCTGTACATTTAACCACAATGCCTTGCGAACCTAACTCAGTAAACAGCTCAACTTGAAAAACCATTGTTTGGGAAACGTATCCATGTACTAACAACTTTGTGTATGCTAGGTTTCAAGCTTTTAGATCCTTTCTGCACGTCCTTATGAGCGTTTTCATGTTAACGTTTTCGCGCGTCAAGAGTTATGGGTAAATGTACCAGTCGCCATCTTTTTTGTTACGGTCAATTGCACGCACGCGCACGCGCATGCTATCGTGGCCCTATAATAAGTACACTTAATGGAGGTGAACTAACACTCTACTAGCCACCATACTGCACTAGTCACTGAGTGGAAAGCTCGGCACCCCCATACCAGGGGAATGTGGGGCTTTAGCGGGGAATTTTGGCGGTTTTTAGTGGTCATCTTTTCCCCAGTGTGCGGGATTTTAGAAAACATTAGATACATATAACAGCTATCTGGGGCTTTTGACAGGGCTTTGATGGGGATCGCCTTTGAAACAATTGCAAAGGACACAGGGAAAGCGTATTGTCTCAGAATGGCGGCAGGCGAAAAGAAGGTTACTGTAGTTCTGTTCTGACCGCTTGTTTTTCTTCGCTCTTCGCTGCGCACCGAAGGCTTGCAAAAGTTTCGTAAGAGTTAATTTGATTCACAATTCTTGACATGATTAATTTCGGTCAGTGCCCCGCAAATGAGATTTGACGTATATGAAGACTGAAACCACCCTACCTAGAGGGGAATTTGCATGGTCTAATTCCCCGCTATTAATCCCCGGGTATGGGAGTGCGGGGCTTTCCACTTACTAGTAAATAAGTTCGTGTCTATCCCAGACTGTGCCAGTAAAATTTGAACGAATAGAATCAGTGATTTTGATACTCCGTCTGCTGGCCTGCATAAATTGCAGGAATGATCATTGTCTGATTATACCAGTTCTGTTTCAGTGTTTGGCACTGACAAAGAGTCAAATGTATTAACAACTTGCTCCAACTTTGTCATATATCATTAAATGTATGGAAACTACAGTATATTTACATTAGCAGCAAATTACAATCCGATCAGCCTATTTATAGTTGAAAAGTATTTTAATTTTAAATATTAAATTCTGAAGAAAAGGTTGTGCAAACAGGGCCGTAGCCAATAAATTATTATAACTGAGGCAATGCCCTAGGCCTGGATACAAATATCCAAAAAAGTCGCTTGAAAATCTATCCAGATAATCAGATAATCCCACTGAAAGTTCTATAAATCTATACTTTATTTCTAAAAATGTCGCAAATTTCTCTAAAATCTAAAAAAAATCCATGTTATTGTGAACGAATATCTCACTATCCATAACTTACATATCAAAGAATAGTTGGAAATTATTATTCATGGCGAAACCGCTGAACTGATAGACAACACTGGCTCATGACCTACCATATGTAAACGATAACTAAATAACGGTCTCATAAAATAGTAAATATCAAGACTTTTCAGATTTCCTTAGATACATTTCACACCAAAGTATTTTAAATTTTTATAGAGAGGCAATTTATTAATTCATTGATTAGGATTTTGCCTCAAGAAATCTAAGAAGAAAAAGAATTTTGAAACGCAAAATCTCATTCTTTCTAGAAATATCGACATTTTCTAAAATCTTTTAAAAAAATCCGGATTTTTGTATCTAGGCCTACAATGTCCATTGTTAAATTCTCTTTCTTGGTATATTTGGGCTTATTCTTAGCGTGAATTTCAGCCATCTTTTTATGCTTAAGTATTTCTTTCCTGAAATTCAGGGTACTGCCTCATTCGCGTGTTCATTAAACATGACACCATGTTGTATAAACATTTATTATTTATTGGTTTCTTTATTCATTTGTTTGTAATGTTTAACCGCTTTCTCCCTTAAATAAATGAAAAAAAAAATGAAAAATAACTGAGGTAAGTGGCTCGGTTTGACTCATTCTGGCTACGGCTCTAGCAAAATATTATACTCTTATTAACCTAGTGCGAGGTCCGTACCGTAATTTACGTGCCCGAGTTTTTCTTATGGACCAAGA